>BGPR01015097.1:0-37527 GCA_013235015.1 Araneus ventricosus
AATTTGTGAAGCATGCTCCCCTTCTGCGCGAAGAAATTGGATAACTGCTCTTTGTGCTGATCTGGAGGAATCCATCATGCAATGAACTGCGGAAACAACTCTCCAGAAATGAGGATATCGATGCGAAGCCGTTAACTATGCAGGTGCAACTGGGAATACCACCACGCCATCTATCGGCTAGCACATTAACTCACTGGGATTTGATACAACGCCGATACAGCTAAGGTCTTTTTTTCATTTGGGCACACCTTATATATGAGCTCGATAACTCAAAAACGCAACGACTTAGATAAATAAGATTTTGCATGTAGTCTTCCATCATAATTTTCCATAACATAAACAAATTTTAACAAACATAAAACAAACACAATTTTATTTAGATATCAAAATTTGGTGCCATTTCATGAACAAGAAGGGTAAAAAATGCATAGTCGGTTTTCTTTAACAATTACCTTCCCAATGATATCAAATACGTTGTCATACAGTCTTTTCTGTAATTTTAATAATCTTTAAAAAATATTTTTTGACATAATTTACAACAATATTTTTCATTGTCGCTATGCAATTCAAACCGTTTTAATTGTTTAAACTAATATTTAATTGAGTGTTTCTCTTTCATTGTTGAAATCTAAGGTAAAAATATCCTTATACAATTTGCTTTCATATTTTATTACATCGAAATTTTTGTGAAATCTGTATACAAAGCTCTCCGAGATATTGCTTTGCTTACATTAAGAAATATATACATAAATCTGAATGGTTATGGTTGCTATATTTTTATTCTTTTCTCAGCATGTTTTAATTCAGCAAACATGCCGATGGACATAAAATGTATTACGCCATTTTAATGTCAAAAAATAAAATGTATGCTCCATAAAATATATGCGCCGTATCAAACGCATATTTTCAAGAGGAATAAGAAAGTGAAGATGGCTCTGACAACTTCAATTATATGTTACAAGCCATGGTCAGTTTTTGTCTCCGTTAGAGACCTTCATATAGGCATTGAATAGAACAGATGCAGGGCAACTAAAAGCACATTTCTTAAATATCGACTATGATCTGCTTACGTTGGTATGGGAAACATGAATATAAAATTATTCAAGATTTAATTGAAATTATATTCCCGGCGAACAAGCTAGTCATCGAAGGCGGCTAGTTATTAATGAGATTGATATTTGTAAATGTTATGTTACTTTTTACCATCTACTGTATTCCTTTACCACTTATGATACGTAATTATTATCTATAAGTACCTCGATTGAATTATTATTTCCCAGCAATTAAATATGTTCAAACCAGAGATTGCTCCATTTCTTCCCCTACATTTTATTTTAGGAACTCTTTTTTTTTGCGTCTCCCACGTTCTAAAATACATCGCATTCAGAATTCACGCTTTTAAAAACAATTGTTTTCCTTCCTCTGCAAATAGGAACACTTTAATTCTAACTACCCAGTACAAAAACAACTCATTTTGAGATTTATTTGCATTATCAGAACCAAAATATCTGGTCAAATGTTCTCACATCACATTTCTGAAACCAAAAACAGTTGGATTTTAACAATAAACATTAATGTTAGAGTTCTAAATTTTATAATATTGAAATTAACGTTTTAAAACTAATTATTGTCCTCTAACTGCCGAAAACAGAAACAGTTCTATCCTTATTTGAGTTATCAGTGGTAAAATCTAGTAAAATTATCCTACATAATATTTCTAAAAGCAAAAATAGTAGAATTTTGACAATAAATATTAATTTATTCCAAATCGTTGTAACTTACAAATATATATTCTTTTAAAAATCCTCTTCCCATCCAGTTCTACGGACGATTCTCAATTTCAAATTATCCCTTTCCAAGTCTTAACAAAGGAAAATCAATTTCTTGAGGATAATTATAAAATAATGAATACAAAGGATGACAACATTATTAAGTTCTTTGTTTTTCCGCTATTATTCATGACATATCCAAATGACAACATATCCACAAAATAGCCGTACGAATTTCTCCAGCAGAAGTAGAATGGGATCATTAATTCCTCTTTAGGGCCTTCATTACAATAAGTGCTACCATTTGGGACCAAGGTGACTTTAGTAGTCATCCAACACTAATTAATTAATGAATGAAGTTTGGAATAAATTGTGAAAGATAATTGCTTGCGTTCCGTGCTCTGTGAGGGTTAAGTAGGTGCATTGCGTCAACGTTCTTTTCTTTGTTGTTGTTAATAAGCAGACTTTCATGAACTCATCGATAGTTTCGTGAATTGGGAAATTTCGAAAGGTAGAACTGTGCCCCTTTAGTCATAAATGCAACATTTCGAAATTCTGAAGTCTCCAAAGGATATATTTCTCTTGAATTATGCAACTAAATAACGATTAGGAAAGTAATTTTTAATTCAAATACAGTTCTGGAGATATTGTCAGTCAAGGCTACGAAACCAATAGTTTGATATGATTATTTAACGTAAATTATATACTGAAACCTTTTAAAACTGCAAGAGAAATTGCACGAAGCCTCTCTTGGAATACTATTCCACATTTTGAATATTTTTATTACTATTATTATTTTTTTTTTGCATATAATACATTTGGGACAAAATATTAAGTCAAGTAGATATTTTTAGCTCAAAACACATGAATGTAAAAAATTATTTCTCTTACATTATGTAACTAAATATTGATTAGCAAAGTAATATATCTGTAATTTTGAATTCAAATACAGTTATGGAGAAATTGTCAAGGCTACGAAAACAATAGTTAGTTATGATTACTTAATGTAAACATATACTGAAACGTTTTAAAATTTCAAGAGGCGCTTTCACTAAGTATCTATTGGAATCTTATTCCGAATTTCACTTTTTGTATTACCATTTGGCTTTATTTTTGCATGCAGAGAATATGCATTTAAGACAAATTATTGAGACAAGCAGATATATATATAGCTTAAAACTCATTAATGAATAAAAATATTTTCTTCTTTCTCAATTGGTTTTATCATTCTTGAAGTAAACGTTTCACCAACGTTTTCAGAATGAGTTTATAAGCATTTTCTGAGTTCTTCTCGATTGCTGGATTCGGTTCTTTGATAGCACTGTTTTCTTGTTCTTTTGGAGTAAATCTTTTGAACCAAAATGTCTCAGAAGCTCAACATATGGTTGAAATAGTGAATCCTAGAAGACGTCTTGAGTGTCATCGACGATAATTATAAAAACGATCAAATTTGTGTGTTTACATATGAACAGAAAGACTCGCGAAACAAAAACTATTTTAAGATTTGTCCCAAAAGTTCGCTATATCTATATACTTGTAGGAAGACTGAATACCCAGATAGCAAAGAAGGTTGCGGAAAGGTTGCCATTTCACTTTCCATAGGCGGTCTGCGAAAGCATTTCTGCGCAAACCGTTTCGGAAACCATTGCCGCAAGGTTTACGTAGGAAAGCTTTTTATGAACTACCTCAACGACAAGGGTTGAACGACAAGTCCGCGAAAGCATTTCAGCGCAAACCGTTTCGGAAACCATTCCTGCAAAATTGACGTAGAAGAGCTTTTTATGAACCACCTGTCTCATCGTGTGTACCCCCATCCAGTATAGTGGTTATTGCTTTCGCTTTCTATTTCTAAGAACGCGAGTTCGATCCCGAACTCTGAGGGATGTGAAGTTTTGTCACAATCTACAACAAAATCGTACAAGTAAGTTCAATTAAAAATCAAATTAATTGAAATTAGTAATAAAGCTTTGATTAATTAAGATTTCTAATTTATGTAATTAATTGACATTCGAGATAACTCTAAGTTGAACTAAGATGACGTCAGAAGGGGGATAAAAAAGGGGGTGGGAAGTACGGCTTTGAAGAGGGGGTGAAAAAGTGGGGGATAGACACTTCTGTAGGAGCACGGCTTCGGAAGGGGAAGGGGGGGTTATATTTTGTCCGCCGAAGGAGGGCTCTTAACAACCTTCTGAAAGGCCTGAAACAAGCTTGTAATAAAAGCTTGGTGAAATCTTACTAAAAACCTCACAGAAAACCTTGTTTCTTGTTGACTAGCGAACCTTTCAGCTATCTTGCAGAAATGTTCAACCCTTGTCATGGAAACCTTTTTGACAACCCTTTACCCTTACCGACGACAAGGTTTCCAAAACCTTTTAGACAAGCTTTCTTTGCTATCTGGGTAGGGTCCTAGGTATTGAACCTCTAGAGAGTCGTATTCCATAAGTCTTAGGTCTTGGTGAAGGAGAGAATTCTCGGTCGGAGTCGGATGAACTGGTTGCGTCTGGTGGATGTTTGATGAGGTTCTCATTTTCAGTGAGAAAAGATATGAGTTTAGCTATTTTTATTCTTGATAGTTTATTTGAAAGCACGCTTTTTCCTACATTCCAAGTATCCTTCTGAGAACAGTAGATACTGACACGATTCTTCTGATGATTGCAACTAAACAAGATCGAAGTCGCTTGCTGTTCAGGTTCTAGAATTTCTTGAACATAACTACAAAGATTTTCTTTTTTTCTTGTCCATCCTTGGATTGATCTTGCAATGTGTTATGTTCAGAACGAACGTGAAACTGTCTGTGGTGCGATGGAAGAATCTATTAAAATGTTTTGCAGTTCAGAGAAAAATACCAACTCTTATAGTTTAAGAACCGCGAACATTTCAATTATTTTGAATTGCGCAAAAATGAAATCAGCTCATTCGGTAACTTAAAACATTTTCTTTTTTCCTAAGATATTCTTCAGAAATGTTAGATAATTTATTTTAAAAATAATTAATTCAGATTTTCCAATAATTACCAGAAAATATAATAAATAATTACCAGAAATTTGAAAAATTTGTTGTAAAAATTTACCTATCATAAAGAATTGGTACTGAAGAACTTCATTGAAAAAGTATTTTATTAAGTATCTATTCATTAATATATGGCAATTTCCGAAATCTTTGATGGGTAATGTTTATTTTTAGATATATATTTGTTTTTATTTACAATAGATGAATCTGAGTGCCATTTAAATGTTTATTCCTTCATTTTCTCTGTATTTTGAAGAAAATTTATTATAATTTCAAAATAAATAAAATTTATTTAATAATAATATTTAATAAACAAGTCATAAAATAATAAAATTTATTTAATCATAATATTTAATAAATAAATTATAAAATAATAAAATTTATTTAAATAAAAAATTTTTAATCAACATTTTTGATAAAAGTTATCCATTGTATAAATTATTTTGAAAAAATGTTAAACTGATGTTTGAACTTTTTAAACAAATCATACATTTTGTTTTGCTTAAAGTTTTTCCACTTTCTTGTAGTTTATGAGAAATTTCACCCGAGATTTGAAATTTGTATTTCGTAATGCTTCATAATAGATAAGGGCAAGTGGGGTAAAATCGGGTACCTAAAGTTCGAAGGTCTTTTGGAGCTAAACTATTTGACACAGAACTTGTGAAATTTTACTAAAATATTCAAAATTTAACAGAGTAATATATATCTTTCAGAAAAGTCATAGTTTTGCTACTTTTTTCTCTAAGGATTTTTTTGTAGAAAAGTCAAACCCCCCGAACCGGGAACTCTATGGAAAATTAGGGAAAACTAGCATAAAATTTTATTTTATGTGGCAATTTAATAATAAAACAATTTTTTAAAATTAAAAATAGTTATAATAGTTCACAAATTAAGAAAACAGACGACTTTTTAAAAATTTAACAATTATTACAATAGTTGATAATTTAATAATAAAAACAATTTTTTTAAATATTTAACAATAGTTACCGTAGTTTACAATTTAAGAGTAAAGACAATCAATTCTAAAATATTTCGGTAATTCCATCTAAATCAGTAATGAAAAGTTGTAGGAATGAAGCACGGAACCTAGTAATGCCACTAGCCCATTGAATCACTGCTAGTTTGGAAATTACAATAAGGCATAATAGCGACAAAATGAGCGAAAGAATCAGAGAAATGTTGTACAATACAATAAATTGGAAAACCGTAACAGACTGGGTTCACCTACTATTTTAACTATCCAAATACAAAAGCATAAGAAGAAAAATAATCCAAGGCAGAAGCAAAAGACGAAAAATATTTTCTAAGCAATTCTTTCCGTTTTTAAAATTCAAGCTAACTAAGGTACTAACTCAGTCGAAATGACGATGCGTTAAATAAAACCAAACGATGGCAAAGACTTCGAGCAAAAGATTTTTAATTTTACACGCATTTTAAGTTTTATACGAGAAAATATGAATCAAAATCGTTTATTTGCAAGCGAGGTAATAATGGAACAAATAAATTCCAATTCTTTTTAAAGTTTTGATTAAATTTATTCTCTCTATTGTTTGAAATTACCAGGAAATAAAAGAAAATATTGGAAATCGGAATAAATTGGAAATACATTCCATTAGATTATTTGGTTCAAATGTCAAATAGAAATGGCCCTTATCCATTACCAACTATCTCAAAATCTAAGAACATCGTCTTGGAACGGGTATCCGTAGTTTACCCTAGCACCCTGTTTTACCCCACTAGAAATACCCGGTTTTACCCCGAGTGCAGAGGTCATAAAAAACGAAACAGAACCACGTAATTGTTTTACAAAATCTTTATTATTTGTTAGGATATAAATCCTTTGTAAATATATAATAAGCTGGACTAAATATCGTTTTTATAATTGTAATGATTAATAATGTTGCAAAAATCGTTCTGTGGGTGTTTGGTGTAAACAGCACAACACGCAGGATAATGAAGGTTTATTCACAATTATGCAGGAAAACATCTAGCACAGATAACAGGAAACAATAGATCTTGCACAGATTAGCAACGTAAACAGACAACAATTCACAGGTAATAACAGTTCAACACTTTGAGATTTAACAACACAAACAGTCAGCAAATCACTAATAACGACAGTAACAGCACTTTCAGTAGCGCTCACCTCACCAGCTTTCTAGCTCGAACTGCAAATGAAACTCCAAAGTCGTTCCAGTGGATCAACGCAATGATACTCAATACCGCTTGGCGTCTAACATCTTACTTGCTCGCACAGCGGATAGAACTCCAAAGAGAGATTCCAAAGACGTTCACACTCCAAGGAGATCCCAGTCGATCAACATTCACTCACTGCGTGATCCAAGCGCACTCCCTATATAGTCTAACCCGCCACGAGGTGACCTCACATGGAATCATCTAGTACATTCAAGTGTATCTCCTATCCTAATAGAGATATCGAGAAAATCCCAGCATCTCTAAGATCCCATCTTTTGTCGCCAAAGTCGCCACATTTCTAGCTAAGTTTGTAGCCAAGATCAGGGGTCCAGGCTTGGATGCTTTCAGTCATCCCATACTTACCCATGTAACACTCTCTTCCCAACCATAAGACAAACATTGTTGGAAAGCGACTTTGTAACAATATGTAGGGATAGTTTAAAAAGAAACGAACATTGGAGAGTTGACGTCATAAAGCAAATAAACCTTCATAGACGAATTCAATTTAACAACAACAACATGGCAACTATGTCCATTCTTTTTTCTTCACTAGTAGAGTATAATTCATAATTTGTCCACTAGAAAGAAGAATTAATAACGCCACAATCAAGGTACTCGGTTTTACTCCAATTTCTCCTATTCGATAAGTTTTGAATGTATAAATACTCAAAAAATATCAAAAGAGTTTTAGTAAATACGCTATGTCCAAAAAAATAATTTGAGACGCATTAATTTTTATATTTTTGATATTCCAAAAGTGTTTCCAAATTTAAATTTTAACGGGCAAATTTTCAACAAGCAGTCTGCAAAAAGCCATTTCACTTCACAGCTGAATTTAATTGTAAAATTTTCGAAATATTTTAAATCTTATTGGAGTTCTCAGCAGGCAAGACTAGACAATACAAAGAATGAGCGTTGCTGGTGAAATTCTACTGTTATCGAACATAAATTAGTACGTATCATGAAAATAATAGCTAAGTTTTCTGATTTAAATTGCAAGCTGTGAAACGTTCTGTTACGTTGCTTGTCAGTGGAATAAAATTCTAATTTGTGTTCCTGGAAGGTTGCATTATTTTAAATTAAGAAATATTCACCGTTTCTATGGAAACGAAATGATTTGAATAAAATGCGATGTTAATAATGCATTTCAAATTAACTACACCCAGTATTTAAGTTGTTTATTTTAATGGTGCGCTACGCCACGTTATCATATTTAGAAAATTAATGCACACTTAAAGAATAGTAAATATTTAGTAGAATGCTTTGAAATTTCCAGAACAATCAACAAAAATATATTTTCAGTCTGGTGAAAATATCTAATTCTCTCTATTTATGTTTTATTTTTCAAGAAAGTAAAACATTTTCAGCTCAAGTTTAACACAATAAATGATAATTAAATCACATTTTATTATGCAGTTTTTAATAAAATTTAAACCTAACGAATTTTATTTTAAATGTTTTTTAAATAATTAAATAAAATAGCGATTTTCTTCATTTTGATTCTGTTGCTTGAACTTTCTTTCCATCACCATATTTTTTCACTGCAAAAAATTTTAATTTACTGAAAATTCTTAAAAATATGATCAAAATTTCTGTTTAAGAAAACAGTTTTATATTAATGAAGATAATTGATAAATAAATTTTCAATCTAAATTTATTTAAAATTTTCAATAAATTCCCTTTCTTCAATTATTGTACATGGTGCCCAAGAATTACTGGAAACATCACAAAAGTATGTAATAAATGACTAGAAACAGTGGTGTTTTCGGTTATCACGCATACTGCTAACAGAATTCTTTGAGTTTTTTTATTCACGCTACTGATATTCTCAGAACCACATAGATGGCGCTAGGTGTAGCCTGATGAGGTTCGTGTGAGAAAATTTCAACCATTATCATGGCATCCGATTTCCAGTTTTAAGTCCATTGAATTTTTCATTTGGGTGCATATTACAGTTTTGCGTATCAGACGCCTTGTATTTTATGTTTTTGGATTCCCAAACCCACCGCGCTTTTGCGTGTGCGCCAGTCGGAGTTATTTTCATCAAAATAGGAGGAAAATGAAGAATGGAAGAACAGATGTTTACATTTTACTTACAGTGATCTAACAAAGAACTCCGGAAATGGGCTCATCTGACTCATTGCCTGACACCCTTTCCGGTATAAAATCGTCCCAAAGTGCTAGTCTCGGGATTTTAAAACGAATAATACTAATTTGTAGGAACTGAAGCATTGTATCACAGCTGTTATTGAATCTAAACTCCTAAGATGCTTGCAAATACTGATCATTCTAAAATACGGAAAACCTCCGCGAAGGTTAGATGATAAAATCATCACTTGAGCCGTCATTCAATTTTTTAAATTCCCTGATGCCATCAGCCGGCGGACATTTAGCCTTCTACTTGTTTTTTTTTTATTGCTCTCGCTGTAGGGTGTAAAGCATGTACCCAAAGGGTGTAAAAGGGTCGGCGGGAAGAAAAATTCCAATACAAATATTAATGTAATATAATACATTATGAAAGAAGTATGCAATATCATACAAAAATTAGGTATTACAATACAAACAATGTAAGTAAAAACGATGCATTATAAGTTATACAATATAAAATACAAATTACAATTTCAATATAATAAAATACAAACAACAAACATAAAATATAATTAGAAACATAAAATATAATTACAAATATCAAATATAATTGCAAATATAAAATATAATTAGAAACATAAAATATAATTACAAATATAAAATATAATTGCAAATATAAAATATAATTAGAAACATAAAATAAACATGAAATATAATTACAAACATAAAATAAACGAAAAATATAATTACAAACATAAAATATAATTACAAACAAAAAATAAACATAAAATATAATTACAAACATAAATAATAGATAAATACAAATACTTTAATAAAGATAGAAAAAAGAAGTGTCCTAAAAAAAACCGAAATATGAGACACAATTTATAGAGGAGAGACATGTATATAATCAGAATAAAAAAATTGAAAAAGGAAAGAAAGTACAACAAAACGAATGCTATAAAAAAATTTAGGATTTAAAAAAAATGAATTCTTTAATATAATTTAGAAGAGGACAAAGAAAGAAAGTCAGTTCCTCGATGTGTTTAAGCCTTGTTCCGCTGGTCAGTAATTCGTCGTTCCATATCTGTAGTTGGGCATTTATTGCCGATCGGAATTTAACTAACTGCACCCTTCCCACGCCGCATACACAATCTACAGCAGCCCGGGGAAGATGCACTGGGGTCCGTCAACAAACTGACCTTCGAAATCTGTGCATTTACCGAAATTTCTCCGGAACGTTCGAGCCACCGTGCAGGCTCTGGAGCAGCAACTGAGACACTTTGAGGTCACACGACGGGAGATATGGCTTACAGGGCGATCATAAAATAACACTTTGCCGTTATATGACCCCCCTAGAGAGCATCACGTTGGTGGGTATAGACTAAAATTTTGAATACGGGCATTATACGTTGTGCGATCAAGAATGATGCGCAAAACAAAAGTCCAGCTTTCACAGTTACGCTTACAGTGAAAAATTACTAAATTTTCAAATGGCAACATCCACTTTTTTGTCAAGGAAACGTCCTCACAGTAACGATCCTCACAGTAAAAAACATAAAATGGAGTTTGAAAAGTAATTTTAGTGCGAAAAATGAGGGTGCTAGGCAGAGACAAGAAAATGGAAAAAGTAATGCTTTCCTACGGTTTTTCTGTTTTTTTATTGGTTGTTTTCAATTTTATCTTTACCTCTCAACGCCATTTTCCACTCTAAAAATGTCGTTCCAATTCCATTACTCCATTTTCAGTTTCTTACTGTGAGGATCGCGTTCCCGTCAAAAAGTGGGTGTTGCCATTTGAAAATTTCGGGTTTTCTCACTGCAACCCTAGCTGTTAGAGCTAGACTATTGTTTTGCACATCATTTTTGAACGCACACCATATAATAACTGCATTCAAAGATTTATTCCGTCCCCATGAACGTCGTGCTCTCTAGAGGGTCATATATCAGCAAAGTTTGTTTATAATCACCCTGTAAGTTTGAGCAGAGAGCGCCGATCCACTGACAATGGGAGCAGACAAATCCGTATAAATGAAGGTAATCCGATAGATGCTCGAACTCGAGACCCTCTGTTTCCAAATCCATGACTCCGCCATTTGGAAATTTTGGCCGTATTTGCCAAAATAATTAACATCTAGAAAGTTAATTCACAGTCGATGTCGTAACAAGGCAATGATTTCGATGAAATATTTGATTATTGAAATTATTGAATATTTTGCGTAATTACAAATTTTAAGCGCGGTTTATGCATGTCATACATTAATAGCACTTCTCAATAACTCAAATTTGTCGATATCTTTAAAAGTGTCTTTGTAATTTAAGTCAATCATGTGTTGGCTTCGAATTCCTTAAATGAAATTCCAAAAGCTATTTGACGAAGGAGAAAACGATAATAACCCCATTCATAAAAAAGAAACATTGCTATTATGTCTAGCAATTATTTTATTTGAGATTCATCGTCGATCGACGACTTTTGTAGAACCAATTCCATTCAGTGTGAAGGATTTTACAAAAATAACAACAACTTCATTGTCGTCAAATCTGAGTTTCGAGTTCATTTTCTTATCTTAAATTCAAAGATGTTCCCTAAATCGGATAATAAAATATATCGAGTTCATATTTACATTATGCTTTTTCTGCATGCTTAGATTGCATCTGAAATTCTACAAATTAAATCTAACTAACTGAAAATTAACAGCACAATTGAGAAAATATAAAAATCAGTTCGATCTTATCTGAAACGTTTTGGACACCAATAAACTTTCAATAAACAGAAGCCTCCTTTTGGGGATCTAATAACAGCTATTCCACGGCATTGATTTACCGAGCCTTAGATTTTGATTCAGATTCACCGCGGATGCGATAACTTTATCTTTGGCTGTCACAAACAGATCCGTTTATTCACTCAGCGTGAAATTGAGCAGCATTTTGTCGCTGCATTTTCCAGCGGATGCAATTCGTCCCAGGATGCATCATAACCGAACGGACAATCTCGAAAGATAATCAGGAAATAACTAGCTGTCAAGCGAACGCTGGACCCAACTTCGATAATCCAATTATTCATTAACAAGTTTCAGCTTGGAAGTAGTAAACTAATTTAACATCAAAAGAGTGAAGTATACTCTTTCTAAAGGAACCAAGTTCACCGTTGTAGATATTCTTATGAAGAGGATGTAGCACTATATTTTCTTACTTTTAACGTATTGCTACGTTCCTCCCATTGGGGTCTCGGGAAGAAATTTGATTCACACTCCAAAACGCCACAAAAAACGTTGTATGGTAGATCCTTTATACCTCGGTAACTACATATGTTAAAAACATAACTAACGACTTATTTTAGAGATAAAGGGTAACAACAGAACTTACAAAAAAAAAATTGAAAATCGGAAATGTAGTTCAGAGACTACCGAGTCGCAGAGTTAGGCAAAAATAAGCATGGATTGGTGACGCGATCCTCTATATCTCGGTAACTACATATGTTACGAACACAACTAATGTTTTATTTTAGAGATAAAGGGTAACAACAGAAGTTACAAAAAAATATGAAAATCGGAAAAGAGGCACGCGAGTAAAGTAGTCCTATTCCTTCAACATCAGCGATTGCTTGGTTTGAAAAAGACAGCCTCCCGTCATTTTTTTCATTCTTCTCGATCATCAGTAAAATTCATCGAATCTGGATATCTTAATCCGTTAAAAACTAATACTTGTTGAAAATGAAATAAAGACATTTCACAAGTCTAGATATCCTTTCGAACTGTTGTTATGAATCGTTCATATAAAACCTTTCTTATGCAATGACCTGTTTGACTAGTTCATCGCATAACAGAGATTTTGTCGATTAAATCTAAGTAGTAAGTAATTTGAAAGCAAAAATAACATTTGTGGGCCCACCTAAGTATCTCAGGTGTAGCTAATGTTCGTAGTCGTACAAAAATAAGAGCAAAAGTTCGAAAAATGATGTGTCGTCAAATTAAGGGCTTGAATATATTCATAATTCAAGAAATTAATGCTGGCTTCTTCATTCTCTGTTTCTTTATCAGTTTAATTAGTTAGATAGTCATTGCGTATTAAAGGAATGCGATAGCAAATTTCAGACGATATTCGAAATATTCTAATGTGAGATAGGTGAAGAGAAAAACATCTGAAATGCTGTCCTCTTCAAACCCCAGTCTCCAAACTTCAGAAAAAGGGCAACTTGAAGATGTGGAACGACTCTGGCAGATATAAAAATCACTAGGCAAACATACAATGCAGATGTTTGATAAAATCATTTCTCAAATCTGTACTTACATACTCTTATTTCTTTACTTTAGTTACTTTCTCCACACTCCTGCATTAGAACAATGTGAGGAAATGAACTGATGATGGCATATCCAACAATCACTAGACACGCAAACGAGGCGGATTTTTAATGAAATCAGATCTCATTCACCACAGATTAGAAGACAGTCTCGAAATATAATCAGGAAATAACTAGCTGCCAAGCGAGCACTGGACACAACTTCGATAATCGAATTATTCATCAACAAGTTTGGCTTGTAAGTAGTGAACTAATTTAGCATGAAGATAGTGAATTGTGTTATTTCAAAGGAAATTCTCAGAATGATATAAAATCTATGTCTTTTATTAAGATGTTATAGCTGAGATGTAGTAAGCTATATAAATTCGACTAATTAATTAGTTTCCAAAGGAGGTTTCCAAAAAATTCTGTAGCAGAAACCTTTTTCCTACATATATTAAATCAAATTAATTTTGGAATTTTCTCTATACATGCAGACAGTGTGAGCTCTACGTCTCATACCCCAGACGATATTGAAGACAATCCAGAGCATAGTGTGATAGCATAACAGAAAAACTGAGGATTTTTAAAACTTCACTAGTTGCAAATTTATCTTAACAAAATGAAGCAAATACAAATTGGAAGCACAAATTGTGAAATGAAATGGTCTTAAAAATAGCTTGCACATGACATAGAACAAACACATATAAAAGCTAAAAAGTCCCATTTACTCGAAGATGTGTTTTCTATTAAAGGTTTGCTAGATTCTCTCATAGTGTATTCTTTTGCACACTTTGTGCACACATTCAGAAAAGCATTGCAAGTACAAGTACAGAATTCCGCAACAAAATAAAGCAGATCAGACAATTTTTCTGAAAATAAAATAACTCTCTTAAGGGCAGTCTTTATCTAATAATGGTTTATCAGACTAATTTAAGAAAAGAAATTCATTAAGTCATTCGATAAAACTAATTTGATTTATTATTTAATAATTAATTAACAAATCAAAATTCTACGTTCAGGTTTTAGATAAAGTTCTTGTTTTTCTAATGAGAGCTTATGCCAACCTTCTTTTCAATGTTAGGCTTTGGCATATTACTACCTCAAAATAATAATTAACTGATAATACATTGATTTTTAAAACCAAATTTTCTGGACAAAAAGTTTAATAATATTTTTGTGGTTTATGAAGGTGATAAGAGACAGCAGCTCCGATCACAAGTGGTCAAATAGCTTAACATGTTGTTTTGTGATTGAAAATTAATTTTTAGCTTAATTACATTAACGTTCCGTTTTGAAGCAACACGAGAGCTATTTTGGGACAAACCTCGTAAATTTGAACCTCGGTCTAGCGACGAGGAAGACACCTGAGCTCACATCACCCTCTCCAAACTTCCGCACCAGACCAGAGGGAGGACGCTTGGTTCCCTACATATGATTTCACTTGCAACAAGAACAATACACGACGGATCTTCAGTGGAATCGGGTTACAAACCTGGAATTCTCAGACCCCAAAGCCGAGATCTTACCACTTACCACTCTTATCCTAAAAAGTAATTTATGAATTTGGTGGTAAGCATACTTTCCACTGCCTTTCAAAATGTAATTTGCATTCATTTTGAAATCTTAATTCATACACCGTTTACTATCTTCTTCTATTTATACTATCTACTATCTACTTTATCTATATATCTATCTACTTTACTATCTCCTTTACTTCTATTTACGATGCTTCGTTCCTTTCCAAACATGA
Organism: Araneus ventricosus; assembly: GCA_013235015.1. Lineage (NCBI taxonomy): Eukaryota > Metazoa > Arthropoda > Arachnida > Araneae > Araneidae > Araneus > Araneus ventricosus. Next base: position 15,094 of record BGPR01015097.1, read on the forward strand.
ATCTTTCTGAATCACTAACTGCAAAAAGGGAACCAATCGCAAAATACTGATTTTACTAGAGGCATAAAAACTCTCTTTACAATCGATCCTGTAGGAATAAAATTTAATTTAATTCTTTTCTAAAAATGTGAGGCTGTATTCTAATACACATTTCATGTACATTTTTGATTTAAAAATATAAATCTCCTCATTTTAAATAGGTTTTGGTTCTTGGACTTGTTCCCTTATTGCAGATAGTGATTCCAGTGCACTTTCTTAAAAGTATTTCAAAAGCTAGAAACAAGTGAAATTTAGATTTCTCATATAGAAGAAACTCATTCCAAAGCCAAACATAGTTTATGTGGCATCTTTCGTAAAAATTACATCGATGTAATTCGAACAGATATATCAATTCTGATTTATCTACAGCAATTCTTTGGGATCTGAAAGAATTGGAAATGCTAGCCACTCAAATATCCTTGGGTTCAGAGAAATTGCAAGAACTCACCTTCAAAGCTAACGATAAACATGAATTAATAAAAAGGGCGTCGAAAAAAGCTCGCAGCTTAATGAAACAGTAAATCATGAAGAGGCTCATTAAGTCGATGACTTTATTTTGCTCTAACGAATCACATCCTCTCGTCATCATCGTCTCCGTTTTATCGCTTCATCGATAATGTGAGAACCGTTTTACTCGGCATACGTGATTAGAATGACGAGGAAGATTTATATGCGTCGGAACTTGCCATGTTTCATCGGATTTTCGTTAATTTTGTATAATTTGATTTTTTAACGTCGGACTACGTTCCTCCCATTGGAAGGATATTGATTCACACGCCAAAACGCCACAAAACTGGTATGGGAGATCCTCCATATCTCGGTAACTACATATGTTAAAAACATAACTAATGTCTTATTTTAGAGATAAAGGGTAAAAATAGAAGTTACAAAAAAAATTGAAAATCGGCATTGTAGTTGAGCGACTACTGAGTCACAAAGTTGAGCAAAAATACGTTCGAATTGGGGGCCCGATTCTTTATATCACGGTAACTACATATGTTGAAAACATAACTAATGTCTTATTTTAGATATAAAGCGTAACAACAGAAGTTACAAAAAAACTTACTTAAAAACTTACGAGGAACTTTGAGAAACAAAATAGTCACGCGAGTAAAGTAGTCCTACGTTTTTTACATCAGCGGCTGTTTGAAAAGACAGCCTCCCGTCATTTTTTAAGGGTAATTGCGTTTTTTTATGCAAAATTAAGTAAGAAAAATTAAGGACTGCTATAGGTCTAAAAATAACTATTCTAAGTATTTTCATTTTTAAAATGTTAGAATGAGTATAGGACATCTATTGAGCTTAAAACTTCTTGCATTGACTTCAGTGATTTCTACATTTAATACTATACTTCATTTGTCGACATAAATTGTCTGAAATTGTTAATAGGCTTCACAAATATATAAAAATCAAATTTATTTCCAGATTTTAAAGTTGAAATTTAACTCTTTATAAACTTTTATTAATTTAAAATTTATTTCTAGATTTTAAAATTGAAATTTCGTTGGGGAATTTAGAAATTCTGTAAAGAAGTAAAATGCGGAGAGGTAAAAAAGATAGAAATTTAAAGACACTTTCAATAACGTACTGAAAATTAGAAAATATTTTTTCTATCAAAATATAACTTAAATTGTAAGAACATAACGCTCTGATATTAAGTACTCTAAGGCAATTTGATTAAATCATATTTATATTATATTTTTATGTTTTTAAGATTATTTCGAAAGATCTTGATACTATTATTTTCATTTGCTTGCATTTTGTGATTTTGTATTACGCTTACATATTTTTGATAATAAAATCACTTTTACTTTTAAACTTATAAGGCATTTAAAAAATAATCTATTCATAGCGTTCACTCATTGTTGTTCATATTTTACTCCTTAATGTACTTCATAATTCATTAGTACTAATATAATTGCCCAGTTCTGTTTCTCGGTAACGCTCTGACGTCACCAACAATAAAATTCGCGCCATAGCACTGCGAGACGTTAAACAGCATTATTTCATTGTTAGAGAACCTAAATTTCAGTAATTTTAAATTTAAAAGAGTAATTGTCGTTCTAATTTCAAATTTAATAGCTCTAAAATAGAGAAATAAAATTTTCATCGATTGATAAAAAAATTTATGTCGCTATGATCAATAGTTTCCGAGAAATTTTAAAATATATTAATTATATATTTCAAATTAATTTCCGTTTTTCAATAGAAAGTAGTAAATTACGTCAGAGGTATATTATGCGCGTGATATAGTTTGGACGCCACGATGCATCTGATTATTTATTGCAATAGTGATGGTATAATTTGATAATATTTTTGGCAACATCTGACAAGCAGAGAAGTGCTTTGTTTTGATTAGAATTTCTTAAGTGAATTCCTTTGAAATTTTGATTTACGTTTGACAAGCTGAGAATTTCACGATTATTGAATTATATTAAGATTGTTAAATAACGAAAATACTTCACACGTAATATTGTTTACCAAGAGGTTTTTGAATAAAGAAATATGTGAATAATATGTAAATAAAAAAATATTTCCTGCGATAAACCATATGTTTATTTTATTTGTTTTCAATCAATGTCAAACATTTCTATAAAATTTTTAAAAAAAGTAATTTTAAACTTCAAATTGTGATAGATATTTAACAAATGAACTTTCTTAAATCACTTTTAACGACACCTGATTTTAATTACTTCTACTTCCATCGTAATAAGAGCACTACAACTTTCTTTTCCAGTCACGAGTCTTTTCCGGGCAAATTCCCTTCTCTGGGTACTTAACTTTTCTGCGCATTCCTATCTGCCCTTTTTTATTCAATCATGTAAGCTGACAGCAAAAACGCGCCGCTCAGGCGTAACCTTTTGAATACGGGTCATGGAGCTACGTAAAAACTGAATGAACCTATGAAGAAATAACCTAATATCCTCAATGCCTGAATAAAAGAAGATTAAGCCAAATATTGTCTCTTCCAGGACCAAATTGGACTACAACTCACCTTCATTAAAGCATGATATTATATATATACAAATACGAACAACCTGCTTTTAAACTGAATTTTACAAAGGGAAAAGGACGTTTCCGCCGTTAGGAGGGTTAATCTTTATGCCTAAACATGTGATTAGTTGCGTGAAGCTTCTTATACCAGTTTAAAGGGTAAAGTCCACTGAACTTTTGATATATTATAACAGTATAAAAGAAGAAAAGCTAGCAGTAACGTTTATATGTAAGATGTTCTAAGATCGGTACTCACTTTCTTTACTTTGCCTTATTATCCTAGAGCACTTTGTCATAGATCTTATAGAAAAATTAATAAAATAAAAAAATTCATTATCATATTTACTTTAACTCTCAAATAATGAAGAGACACTCGCAATTAAATATTTATTTAAATAACAGAACAAAAACGCATTGACTTTCTTAGAAAAATCAAAAGGTATTATTGTAAATTACGCCTAAAAATATATTATTAAATTTATTAAAAGTAGACAAAAAACTGTACGGCAACTTAATGTATAAAATTTAAAAGAATATTCTTTTTTAATTTTTAGAAGGTGTAAAAATAATGTTTTGCTGTAATAGTTTCGGATATTATGAAAGAAAAACACCAAAATTACATTTAATTTTATAAGTGCAAATTAGAAAATTAAATAAATTAACACTTAATCACACAAATTTACACTGTCCAAACTATGCCTTTGCGAAATTTGAAGCTCTAGGTCCAGCGGCCTGCCTAGTAGTGATCTAACACACACGCACATTTTCCTTCAATATTAGCAGAAATATTTTTTCAATAATAATCCTTCATGTAACTGCCTCCTGGCAAAGAAATATGAATTAAATAATTTAAGTTGTTTTTAAAGTCTCTAACATTAGAAAATTAATGGAAGAAAAGATACAAAAATAGTTTTAAATTCCAGCTCTATTAAAGAACAAAAGGCACAAAGCAAAAGATCTTGCATTTTACGAAGGTTGAAACCTCGACTGAAGTTGAGGCAAGGATGTTTCTGGTTTTAGACATTCCACAATAATTATGAATTTAACTCACTTGTCCTTTAATGTAAGTATATTGCAAATATCGCATTTGATTGATGATGTATGTAATATATTTTGAAATACAGGGTTATTCAAAAACAAGGAGCAGAAAACTTATTTCTGATGAACGACAATAGATAGACACATACAATACATCACTGGACAGGGGAAAATTAAAGGTTTTATTTTATGCATTATACATGAGCCCCATTTATTATGCGATAATCGTCGAATCGGTAAACCATTTCTTGCTAAGCTCGAAGTAACTGCTCTTTGGCTATTGAATTCACTGCTGCAACAAATTTATCTTGAAGAGTAGCAGGCATACGTGTACCACGTTGTCTTTTAAGTATCCCCTCAGATAAAAATCGCAAGGTGTAAGATCTGGTGACCTTGGAAGAATTAAGATGAACCAGATAATGTTGCCCACCTCTTCAAAACCATCGTCCTAGAAAAGTGTCATTCAGATACTGCGATACCTCGAGGTGGGAGTGAATTGGAACGCCGTTATGCATGGAAATAAAATCATCCCGATCTTGCTGAATTTGTGGCAACAACCAGTGATGGAGCATGTCCTCTTTTACAGGGATTATCAGAACGCATAAAATAGAACTTTGAACTTTCAGTTATGCATCGTATGCGTCTGTACCAATTTTCGTTCATTAGAAATAAATATCTTAAATCTGCTCCTTTTTCTGAATAATTCTGTAGAATTGAAAGGAATTTTTATATAAATTCATGAACAATCACTTGCATGGATCAGCTACCAAAATGTATATATAAGCATTTCTGATTATATTAGCTCTTTGTTTACAGAACTAAACAATAGAAGGAAATTGAGCTTTGCAAAACGGAAATTAAAAAAGTTAAGATCTTGTGTAACCTTTGAAGATAAACTTTTGCTTATGGGCAGTATAAATGTACCAGCAGAAGTAATAATATGAGATATACCAGAGGAATATTTTGCTTCACGCACAAGTTGGTACAATTAACATACCCAGATAAAGCAATGTATTTCACGATAATGTACAATATCTTTTTATTAAGTGCATTATTTTAACTCATTGTACAATGCGAATATTTTCACTGCCATACAATATTACACAATAGTTTTTACTACTAGGGAACCACTAATTTATTTCAGTTCATCGTCTAACTAATTTATAGTGTCTCTAATTGCAAGGCACAGAGTTTTGATTCTCTGACCAGATAAATCAATGTATGCTAAATGTGTCACTCTATTGAATACTCATGAAGGAAAACTAAAATAGTAGCCGTAAGAGCTTTTAAAAGAGATGAGTGATCTTACAAACATTAGAAAAAGGGAGAAATAACTTTCCAGTTTCCTCTTAGAATTCCTCGACATAAAATAATGTTTCGAGCAGGGGAGACTCGTCCATAAGAGCTGCAGAGCTGCAGGCCCCCTGAAGTTATTTTAAAAGATTTATTTTCGTTCTTTTTTCAAATTGACTTACTTTTACACTTTGAGAATTCAGTGATCAACGAAAATGGCAAAAAAGTAATAAAAAATGTAAAAAGAAGACGGAAATCAATCAAGATTTAACAGAGAGACAGATCAGAGCTGCATCAAGTTTTCCCCTCTTATGGATCCGATATTAAAGCAAAGAGTAAGGCGAAGCGGGAGAAAAGCAACCCTTTCTGCCCTTGAAATTGCATTTATTTGAGCAGCATTTTTTTCAGCTCTCACTTGGCGCTACTTCCTCATTTGGCTCTTTTTCGATTTTTCTCAGTAGTTCAGTCGTTAAGTCGTTTTCTTTAATCCAATTCTGAAAAAGTTGTATTTTTTTGCTTCTTTATGTTTTTTCGGGTGCTGATTACGATTCTGAGGTTTGTCACCAATATTTTTTTTGGAATTTTAGTTATAGCCAAAAAACATGAAAGACATTTTATCCGGTTTTTTCCTTATAACTCAAAAACTATCAATTTTTAGTATATCATTATTATATACCAAAATCATCAGCAAAAAATTTCCTACAACTTAGGTCTATAAAACCTTTGCAGCACTGCTTGTTTCTGAGCTGACGAACTGCCACTGGTTTTTAGTTATTGTTGAGAAGAAAACAATATTTTCTCGTTGATTGATAACATATGCTAGCCGTCAGGTAACTGAGAAGAGTACAAAGTTTGAATGCTATTATTACTAATCATTCTTTCAATATTTATCATCTAGTTCTTATTTTCTTGTTCGTAATTCTAATTTTGTACTCAGCGAAGAACAAATAAATAAATGAAAACAGTCGGATTTTTTATGCGAAAGTTTTTCAGGGCTATAATTATAACTTATGATATTAAAAAATGTATGTATATGATATGAGAATACTATAATTACTCTTTGAAGTTTGTATAATTTAACACTTTTTAGCACGCATTGGATGTTTTTTGTGGAAACGAAATTAATTCGTATCTAAATTCGTAACAAAAAAACATCAGAACCTATGCTACAATATATATCGAGATATTAAAACTCGCAATTTAATTTTATATTCCACTATAAGATCACCGTCAACCTACGAGGAATTTCATTCTTTAGATGAAACTACAGCATCTTAATGACTCAACCGTTATTATCTAATCAGTACTGCATCTGCTTTTGTCATCAAATCCATCCAGTCATACAACCATATTTCATTCTGGCTTTCTGGCTGCTTTCTATTCTATTATTGTTCTATTATAATTCTATTTTTTTCTGAATTTTGAATTGCCCTGTAAATTGTTTTCATGACGATAAATTGGGCTAGAGTTCATATGTTCATGAAGCAAGAATGTTTAAAACACGATCAATTGTCGCTCTCATTAACCATTTCGGCTAGGCAGGCGTGTACATCCCAGAGACGTTATTCCTTACTTGTAAATTAATCTCACTTTTACATGGGTTTTATGCTTCCAGTGTTCTTAAGGAATTAGGGGATGTAATTATTATTAAAAAAACTTGGAAATCCTCTCAGTTGGCTCTCTTATGTTTCTGAGCATGCACATTACTCAAGTTTCATTTCGTGTATTTTTTAAACTTTTATTGTAAGTACAAATATATTTATACTATATTTAGTGTAAAATAGATCTTATTAAGTAATAAGTTATCTTATTTAATAAAAGATTGAAGAACTTTTTAATAAATCCTTTTTTGTGGTATATATTGTCCCAGTCAAATTTAACATGGGAAAGTATATACCATCTGTGAAAAAAGGACTACAAGATTATTGTTACGATGCTGTAAAGTTGTTTCTCTGGCATGCTAATCATATGGCAGGAAAGCTAGTTTTGCATAGGTTTTACTGGAATAGTTGTAATCGACTATACAATTGGAACTGTATTGTAACGGAAGATTACCAGGAAACTGGAGAAGTGAAAAAACTTAAATCTCAGAGTATACTTCTTTTTGTATGTCAACATTAAATTAAACTACTTTTCATCGTTGAATTTTAAACATGCAAAAGTCGGTTCGAAAGGGTTAAATGACTTCGATTATAAATCTCAGTAGCCTACAGCAGATTTAAAACGAGATTTTAATCTTAAAAAACAAACAAAAACAAAGCTTTGATTATAATCAAATAACATTTATCGCATCAGATTTTAAAAAATTCAAAGTATTTCTCATCATGGACAGTAAAGATTTTTCTCGTAAACACTATCTTTCATATGATTTTGTTCTAAATTTATCTTCCAGTCGGCTTTGAAAACTCTTTTAATGACGTAAGTTACTTTCCTAATAAGCCACAATTTTGAAAATTGCTGTTTGTTTCAAGGAGATATTTCATTGAGAATTCTCTTTGGAATCATTCTGATGGTAATTAATCATCCAAATCCATGAGTCCGGTCTCAAAGCAACTGGCGCAAAACACGGCAATTAGTCCAAAAAGACCCTTAAAATATAATCGATTTCTGAACAAAAGGGTTGAAGATATTAAAGAAGGGATTATAAAACATTAGAAATTGCTCATAACATATATAAAATATTTTTGTTAAAAAATATTCAGGTTGTAAATGTAGTTTATTTCGAATAAAGACATAACACAGAAGAATTTAATCTCCAGAGTTAATTATAAATTTAAAAGCGAATTTTTTCTTATTTTATTCCATAATTGCATTTAATAACCATGTGTTCCTCTGATTCGATTTCATGACCGCAACGGCACGTTGGATTTTTCTGAAAAAGTCAACTTTGGTATTCACCAAAAACACCATGCACTTCTAAATTTGATTTAGAAAGAAGTTTTCTTTTAATCTTTCAAAATTTCGATGGCGAAAAAAATTTGGTCCAAGTCCCTTTTTGGTAAGAATCCCATCTTTCTTGTAATGTGATGACACAAGACGAAATGAAATTGATACAGCACCAGGACAGCAGTTATGGGTTTCAGAACTTGTAGACCCACAGTTTTGCTTTCCAAGGGGTCTTAGCAATTCAGTATAGCTTAAAGCGCGCGTGAAGTACATTGACAGCAATTTGGTAATGCTTACATACGGGCAACGCTCTTCTGACCGCAGAAACGTGTCGGACATGTAAATAGTGGAGGAGCCACTTTTTTGCTTCTCCAACGGAATATGGAATTTAAAACGATGATTTCAGATTTCAGCCTAACCAAAAATCGAAGGGAAAGAGATTAAATTGACCTTCAAAAAATTCAAAGGACCAAGGACCGTGTATATAGCCGATCTACACGAAAACTTTTACTTCCTGATCTTCCAAGAATAAAACAAAATATACTGTCACAGATGATGTCACTAAATATTGATAGCTAAACAATGATTTAAATTTCAACCTAACCAAATTCGAAGGGAAAGGGATGGAATTTACCATCCAAAAAAGATTAGCCTGTTCAAGGGCAATGCATATAGCCGATCCACACTAAAATGTTTATTAAATTCCTGATATTCCGTCCATAAAACAGAATCCGCTATCACAGATCTCATTAAATATTCATAGCTAAAGGATGATTTAAATTTCAACCTAACCAAAATTCGAAGGGAAATGGATGGAATTGGCCATCCAAAAAGGTTAGCCTGTTCAAAGGCCATGTATATAACCGATCCACACTAAACATTTATTTAATTCCTAACCTTCCACCCATAAAAGAGAATCCGCTATCACAGATGTCATTAAATATTGATAGTTAAAAGGAAAATAATTTCATGAATAGTGAAGCTTTTTTATCATTCATTTCTGCATAAATATAAAAATTTTAAAAAGCAGTTTAGAACAAAACATACTTATCTAATAAATGTTTAATCAAACCCAAAAGCTGTCTCATTGATAAGAAATTATATTCAGATAATTATACAGAAAAACATGATGCTTGAAAAAGTGAGAGTGGTCCTTGCTTTATAAAAAGAAATAGGACTGCTTAGCCTAAAATTAAATATATGAATAATTCAAGACGAATTAAGAAATTGAAAAAAATATTCTATGTGTTCCAATAATAAGTAAAAGATCCTCCAAGATGCTTTTGCAGTTTATATAAGAAGAATGTTTTTTAGCAGCAATTAATATTCGAATCCCATAAGAAGCTTCCACCATAAAAAAAATGTAAAAAATCCACAAGGATGAAAAAAATCACGATAAATTAAGTCGCCTTTTCTTTTTTTCGTTTCCGTATAGTCTTAGAGTATCCATTCAGCTAATTCTTTTAGATTAATTGCAGTTTTTAGGGTAAAAACTAATGAAAACTTAACTAATTAGCAAATGGTTCGTTTATGTGTGTTTATGATAGGAACTCGTGAACACTTTATGTATTAAAAGAATCTAAATTAACGGAATTTAAATTTAAAGTAATATGTCGCAATTAATTATTACTAAACTGTAAAGTGAATGTTTTTGCCATGGCAGACTGATCTTTAAGTTTAATGCAATCTAATTAACTCCGTTAATTATTTAAAGAATCTAAGAAAAGAATTTGAGAGCTGTGGTTCAATGAGAAAGAAATAAATTAACACATAAAAATATTATCCTTTATAAGTTATAAAATAATTTATGGGTTGAAAATAAGCTTTTAAAAGCATTAGTTTTTCTTTTTCCAAAAATTTATTATCGGGAACAAATTCTTATAATTGATTAAATTTGTGGAATGAATTTTAGACATTATATTTTTGTGCTTAAATATGCATGGATTTTATTATATTTGGTCATAAAATTTTACTTTATGCATTTAGTATATTGAAAGTAATATTCATCTTTTTTCTGAATGAAGAATATAACTTTTATTTAAGTTGGGAAATTTACTAAAAAATATATTTTGCAAACATAAAATGATTATTATGCATAAACTTACTCAAGTACTGTTACAATACAAATCGAAATGAAACTTTTAACTATTCTTTAAAATTTATTTTAACGTCACTGATTTTAAATTCTTTCCCTTCATAACAGATATTTCCGATTTAAAATCCTGCCATTGAATGACTTTTTAAATTAAGATGGTACGGACTTTTCTTCCGCACCTTTGCGCACTATTAAAAGGGACCAAAGCCATCGAATGACATGACAAAACAGGAAAGAGTTTCCCATTTCTTTGATAAAAACTTCGCTTTATTTCGGTTTATAATATTTCGTTTTAACTTAACCCTCACCAGTGTATCCCGAGCTCAGTTCGTGGATCAATTTATGCCCTTTTCACACTTGTAATCTAAAATTAAGTCATTCATAGGCGTTGTGATTCGATATAAAAATGACCGGTTAGCTATTAACATCTCAAGTAATCAATGGGCTCCTTGTTGAGCAGATGCTACAAGACATTATCAAAAGAGAAGTGGGTCAATTAATTAGACGGTAGAGAATGCTTCATTGGTAAGATGTTAATATGCTAAGATTAGGGGCTAGATGAATGCCCGTGATAAAAGAAACTGGTTGCATGTTCTTACGTCAACTGAACAGCAATGATTAGTGCAGGCAATGTAGACGTTATGTCTTTAGCGTGACTAGCTGCAATATAAACAGATATTGATAGCTCATTGGCAGCAGAACAATGGTGAAATCGGCTCAGAATTATGTTACATCCATATCGGTTAAATATTACTATTATTTATAGATACTGAATTTCCAATGAGCGATATTCTAAGATATTCTCAGCTGTTTGCCAGTCTCGAATGATATGAAAGAAAAAACTAACGGATCGTAATCCATAACACGACCTTTGCCAGGACTTTTTTATGCAGCAATAAAGCTCCAGCAACAGCGCGAGCACTGTTCGAACTGACAAAATTTTCAGAAATAGCAGAAATTTACTTAATTAGGAAAGTACTTAATGGCACGGTAAAAATTACTTAAAGAAATGGAAAAAAATTTATTCAGATTTACACAACTTTACTTAATTTTTTTTGTGTAAAGTTAACGTATATATCGCGTCAATTTCTTTCTTTCTTTTTCTCCATAAATGAGGCAAAAGAACAGGTTTTATTAATTAACAAGCAACTTTGCAAAGATAATTTCATTTATCATTAAGGCATGATATATTTATTCTTATTATATTCATGAGTTTTTAACTGCTGGGTTAAAATATTTTTTCAGGCAAAAATATGGTGACAATATATAAACAAAAGAACTTTAAGTTACAAGTACTCTCTCCCAATATTTTAAAGCACATTATTTATTTCAGACATTGCAATATGTTAGAAATGATTGCAAACATGTTATCCATATATGTTTTATCAATAATTTTCAAACATATAGGCGGAAGTCTACATTGGTGAATCAAATATCACATCATTTAGTTCTTTATTTATCCCTTTGCTTACAAGTGAGTTTATTGAACACTCAGATCAGGTTGGCGCACATTATGCGCCTTCCCGTTTCTTCTAACTCTACACTTATGTAATATACAGGAATTAAAATTAATGGTATAATAAGTTTAGAGGTTAAATGGATGGATGATGGAAACATTTGCGTTCGAGTTTCACTCGGTATATTCTTCGTGAACTGGATTGTCCCTCACCTCAGTCTCAGAATCAGTTACTTGACCTCTGCACTCAGTCACTTCTCCATTGATATATAAATCGTCAAATTTGTGCTTACTTTGTCTCTCCTGGCTTAATTCTTCGAAAACAGCCGAATATTGCTCTGCAGGGACAATTTCCCCTTCCGTTTCGTGATAATCATGTTGGGTTACAGACAGCGTTTCAAGCTCTATCAGACCGAACTGATTGACTCATTGTCACTGGAAACTAACGAAGAGAGTAGGAGGAAAGCTAATACGAGGTTAGAGTAGTGGCGAGCTCTCCAACTTCGATAGTTTTGATTCAGCCAATGGTACACTGGCTCGCTCTATACGCCGTATATGTCCACAAAGGGCCAAATGCATATCTTTCGCACAGAGAGGAGTCCTTAGATATGGGAAAAAGAAAGTGCCCGATAAGTAGGCGGGTTCTCGCTTACCTGGTGTGTACAATCATGGTGGTGTGGCTCATCTGTGCTCATCCAGCTGTAATAGGGAGTCGTCGTATGTGATGCAAGTAATGGAGGCTATAATGAGTGACCGGTCACAGTGCCAGTGTTAATTGTCGCGGCGACCTATCATTCAGGCACTCCGCATGCTGATGAATGGTTATCATTTATGTTTTAGTTCATATTTTTCTCATGCAGCAGTGGAAATTTAGAGCAAGGATCATCGAAAAATTAAGCCAAATTGTCCATCAGCAAATTTTCTACATTCCTTCCAAAAAATCCTTTAGCATTTATTAGGAGCATTAGCTAAAAATATATGCTTTAAGTAAAAGCATTCACAAGGAAATCATCGATCTCCTCAGCTTTCGAGAAAACGGAGGCTAGCAACTGTATGTCCCCACTTCAATTAATCGCAGTAACCCTAAGTAGAATCTCGTATTGTAGCAGAGATCTTATATGACCACTGTAACAAGGGTGGATATTATTTACATTAGCAATAAATCTGACAAAATTACAAACGAAAAAAATGGGGATTCTTAGCTGCCAACTGTATATTTTATTTCTTTTAATTCTTCCTACACAGCTTAATTTTTAGACATTTTAAGAAAGCAGACTGATATCGATTACATTGATGCACAATATCGATATAAATTTAAAAATAATGAAAAATATAAAATAGTTTATTTTCAAATCGATAGAGAAAATGATAAATTTGAAGAGAACTGGAACCGTTTCTCATCCAACAAATTCGTGAAAGAATCTACAGCTATGTGTGCGGTGGTATCTCTTTCAGTGGACACCCAGGTATTAGTCTTTTCAATTTAGTCTAGCTATATTAACGCATTATTTTGAAGTAACGTGAGGGATATTTTGGGACGGACCTCATAGTTTTGAGGCGCGATTGGCACCCCTCTCTCAAAGTTTCTCGCGCCATACAGGCGTTAGAAGTTTTGGCCCACGACGTCAGAATTGGCGTGCACCAGGCTCATAAACACGGCGGATCTTCAGCGAAATTGGGTTTCAAACCTGGAACCTTTCGGCACTAAACCCAAGACAACATCACTATATCACCACGGTTCAAAGAATGAAATAAAGCAACTGAAACTTCGACGGTTTTCGTACATAAATAACCGCACATAACCAAAACATACAAATATTGACCGAAAATTGTGCAAAAAATATGAATGCATAATTAGGCCCATTTTCAAAAATACTTCTGCCTCTGCTTACAGAGAAAAAAAAATAAATATTTATTCCGGCACCTTTTCTGAATCGCTTAGAAATTGTCTGGATAAAATGACTTCATCTACTTCAAGATTTAAACAAAACATTATTAAAATTCAGTACTAGTCATGCATTTATTTTCTATTGTAGCATGTGATTCTAGAATAGAAAAGAAATTCTAATAAATTAATAATATAAGTAAGAAATATTCATCATTTTTATCACAATACTTTACAAATGAATGCAAACCCGCTGTAATTGATTTTCCGATGATGACAAAAGCTGGAGAATTATAAACACATTAATTTCATTAGTCAATTAGTTCTGTTTAATGAGGATAATATTATTTTCGAAAAAATACTTCAATCTTCATTCGTTCAAAATGAATACAAATTGCAATGGGATAATTAGGAAAAATTCGTTTTGGCAATTTGTTTCTTGCCTGCTTTATAAAAGCTTTAAAAGCAATGATTTTTCAGGATTTTAACAATAGATTTCACAGTTTTAATGTGCAGTTTGCGAGACTACAATAAATTCTATCTGAGAGTCTTCTAAAGCTTGTCATCATATTATTCCTTTATTTATTTAAAAAATATTAGAATAGTTGTATAATTTCGGAAAATTTTCTTAACATAATAATCAACGCTTTTTATGAAACAAAGATTGAATTTGCTATAAAACTGTTTCTTTAAAGCTATAGAAATATCTAAAATAATTACTTAAAAGACAGAAATGTCCCTTTTAAATGGCCTTAATTGAATTTAATATGTATGTTATAAACGATCAATTACTTTTATAATTTTTGTTATACTAAAGACATGTATTTTTTCTGTTTCACCTGGTATTTTCTTTCGTATTTTTTTTTGTAACAGCTTATGTAGTTTCTGAGGGCAATTGTTATCCAAGTACCAATAAGCAATAAAATGGGCTACGTTTATGTGAATGGATATCATTTCATAAGCAAGTAACAAAATATCGAATATGATGTATTATTTTATCGCACACTAAATAATAATTTTGAAATAAGCATGTTACTCGTTAAAAATACTATTGCGCATCCAAAACAAATGCTCTCGCATCTCCGTTCTTGGCGGCAAAGAGTTGGCGATCCTCAGAGGAACGAAGTATGTGGGTACCGTAAACCCCACATTAACCCTAACATAAACAAAAAACTCCCACCCCCATCTGTTTCTAAGTGAATTGGCGGATTTTCCTCGAGGTGGCCATTGCAATAGTCTAAAATAGTGACATTCGAAGCTTCATAACTCGGTCAGTTTTAGTCGTAGTAGAATAGAACATATTTTGGTAAAATGTTAGTGTGTCAAGATTTTACTAACTAACTAATAATAAGAAGATTTTAATAAAAATTAATAAGACCGGAGAGGGGGGAAAGGCTACATAAAAATACAGACTTTGTTATTTTTTCAGCTGTAAAATTTATTGAGAAAAGATAATTCTTTATGGGAATCAGAGCATCTTTCCCGTTGGAAGCATTTGCCTGACTCGACTATCTGTAATAGTTTAGAAATTAACTATTGAGTCACGATTAAAGTGGACATCCTGTACATACAGTGGTGTTTCGGTAGATTTCGGTCTAAAACACAAACATTTTAAATTTCGAACAGCAGATTGTAGCAAACCAACTGTGCAGCTAATTTTAAAATTGGAAGTAACACTTTAGTTGTTACTGACGTTGCATTTAATAAATGTTAATCTATTTTGAAAAACGTTAATACATCATTTGTCAAAAAACGGTAAAATAAATAATGACATTAAGATTGAAGTTCATACTTTCCACTCAAAATTGAATTCTTACAGCGACAGCGCATTCCCGAAAGTCAAGAGCATCATATAATTTCTGTTAAGGTACAGGGAGATCAAAATTATTGAAAAATAATTTTGAAAAATTAATAAAAAAAGCTAATAATGTTACAACTACGGGTTTTTTTTATGAGAGCGCATTATAAAATGCATTTTATCAGAAAGTTAAAGCGAAATTACAGCTATCTATTGAACATATCCCATTGTTGTGAGCCATTATCTGTGAAACTATTAAAGCTAGAAGAATAAAAAAAGCATGTAATTGTAGGGAATTTTACTCTCTTTAATTTTTTTAAAATCAATCGTAATTCGAATACGAAAAGGTTTTTGAGATATTCAAGAAAACTACAAAATGTAAACCAGAAAACTCGCATCTGTTTCTACGGATCAGTAATCATTGAGTACGGTAATATCTCGTTGTAGCAAATTTAAAACCCCATAATGGTACGCTACCTATATGAATAAAAATTTTTATTTTATCTCTCATTTAGAACAAAAACTCCAGTTGTAACATTGTTAGTTTTTTTTATTATTAATTTTTGAAATGGGTCCAATAATTATAGGACCCATTCAAAATATCATTTCATTGTGGTCATAAATTATAATTTTGACCACACCGTACTTCACATCAAACGTGTTAGAAAAAGCTTTCTTTAGCAACATATATTTCTTTAAATGACATTAATTTCATTTAAAAGTATAAAGAAATATTTAGATTACAAAATTATTTTTAGGAAGCTTCTGTTACTATATTGTTTATCACTACTCTCAACTCTAAACTAGCATCTCAGTTATTCCATACTCTATTATGGGATTCAATAATAAATTTTTCTAAATTCATCAAAAAGTTGACCGTCTGTCGGTCTGTGTCTAGGCAAAAAATTCGTATGGCAGTGAAATTTATCTGTGAAAACAAAGATCTCTTCCGACCTCCCTAGCCTTCAACTTTCCAGCGAGCTCAACCAAGAAGCTCTAAACGACCAGACATCCCCCCCCATAAAAAAATATCTAAAGAAAAGAAAAATAATACGAAATAATAGTATAACAGTGTGCATTTCTATGCTGTGTATAGTGATAATAAAATTACCTTGCCTTGATTATCAAACTGCTCACAGGTATGAGAGGACTAGTCACGGGTATGAGGTAAGAGACGGCATTCTGTTCTGTTCTGTCGGTCCGTGTATTCGCTTGTATAAGTTGTGCCCAAATGAAAGGGAGACTATATTTATGTGCAACAAATTTTAATGACAATATTCTAATTACAATTCATGTGGAACAGTACAACTATAAATAATCGTCATTGACATTGATACACTGATCCAGCGCGTAAGAAAGGAGTGGATGGCTTCACTGTAGAAACTGCTGGGTCAGGAAAATGCCCATTCTCGCCGTCTTCTGATTCTCTGACAGATGCTTGGGCACCCACTGTACACAAAGTTTGCCATAAACAAGCTTCTTAAGGATTATGTGATGTACAATTCCTTTTCTTAACGAAAGTTCAAAATCAATTTCACGTGTGGTGATCAACGATTCTGCCGTATGAATTTATCCATAACCGAATCTTGGCATTGTTGTTCTCAACGTGCGCCTGCCCAGGGCGTGGCAAGTCTTTGATGTTTACGCGTCCTGCCTCATTATGCTGATACCACCGAAATATGGTGCTCCGTGCGAGACACTGCTCTCCGTACACATCTTTCATCCTGCGATAAATTTGTGAAGCATGCTCCCCTTCTGCGCGAAGAAATTGGATAACTGCTCTTTGTGCTGATCTGGAGGAATCCATCATGCAATGAACTGCGGAAACAACTCTCCAGAAATGAGGATATCGATGCGAAGCCGTTAACTATGCAGGTGCAACTGGGAATACCACCACGCCATCTATCGGCTAGCACATTAACTCACTGGGATTTGATACAACGCCGATACAGCTAAGGTCTTTTTTTCATTTGGGCACACCTTATATATGAGCTCGATAACTCAAAAACGCAACGACTTAGATAAATAAGATTTTGCATGTAGTCTTCCATCATAATTTTCCATAACATAAACAAATTTTAACAAACATAAAACTAACACAATTTTATTTAGATATCAAAATTTGGTGCCATTTCATGAACAAGAAGGGTAAAAAATGCATAGTCGGTTTTCTTTAACAATTACCTTCCCAATGATATCAAATACGTTGTCATACAGTCTTTTCTGTAATTTTAATAATCTTTAAAAAATATTTTTTGACATAATTTACAACAATATTTTTCATTGTCGCTATGCAATTCAAACCGTTTTAATTGTTTAAACTAATATTTAATTGAGTGTTTCTCTTTCATTGTTGAAATCTAAGGTAAAAATATCCTTATACAATTTGCTTTCATATTTTATTACATCGAAATTTTTGTGAAATCTGTATACAAAGCTCTCCGAGATATTGCTTTGCTTACATTAAGAAATATATACATAAATCTGAATGGTTATGGTTGCTATATTTTTATTCTTTTCTCAGCATGTTTTAATTCAGCAAACATGCCGATGGACATAAAATGTATTACGCCATTTTAATGTCAAAAAATAAAATGTATGCTCCATAAAATATATGCGCCGTATCAAACGCATATTTTCAAGAGGAATAAGAAAGTGAAGATGGCTCTGACAACTTCAATTATATGTTACAAGCCATGGTCAGTTTTTGTCTCCGTTAGAGACCTTCATATAGGCATTGAATAGAACAGATGCAGGGCAACTAAAAGCACATTTCTTAAATATCGACTATGATCTGCTTACGTTGGTATGGGAAACATGAATATAAAATTATTCAAGATTTAATTGAAATTATATTCCCGGCGAACAAGCTAGTCATCGAAGGCGGCTAGTTATTAATGAGATTGATATTTGTAAATGTTATGTTACTTTTTACCATCTACTGTATTCCTTTACCACTTATGATACGTAATTATTATCTATAAGTACCTCGATTGAATTATTATTTCCCAGCAATTAAATATGTTCAAACCAGAGATTGCTCCATTTCTTCCCCTACATTTTATTTTAGGAACTCTTTTTTTTTGCGTCTCCCACGTTCTAAAATACATCGCATTCAGAATTCACGCTTTTAAAAACAATTGTTTTCCTTCCTCTGCAAATAGGAACACTTTAATTCTAACTACCCAGTACAAAAACAACTCATTTTGAGATTTATTTGCATTATCAGAACCAAAATATCTGGTCAAATGTTCTCACATCACATTTCTGAAACCAAAAACAGTTGGATTTTAACAATAAACATTAATGTTAGAGTTCTAAATTTTATAATATTGAAATTAACGTTTTAAAACTAATTATTGTCCTCTATATTCCTCTGATAATAGGGACATTTTAAATCTAACTGCCGAAAACAGAAACAGTTCTATCCTTATTTGAGTTATCAGTGGTAAAATCTAGTAAAATTATCCTACATAATATTTCTAAAAGCAAAAATAGTAGAATTTTGACAATAAATATTAATTTATTCCAAATCGTTGTAACTTACAAATATATATTCTTTTAAAAATCCTCTTCCCATCCAGTTCTACGGACGATTCTCAATTTCAAATTATCCCTTTCCAAGTCTTAACAAAGGAAAATCAATTTCTTGAGGATAATTATAAAATAATGAATACAAAGGATGACAACATTATTAAGTTCTTTGTTTTTCCGCTATTATTCATGACATATCCAAATGACAACATATCCACAAAATAGCCGTACGAATTTCTCCAGCAGAAGTAGAATGGGATCATTAATTCCTCTTTAGGGCCTTCATTACAATAAGTGCTACCATTTGGGACCAAGGTGACTTTAGTAGTCATCCAACACTAATTAATTAATGAATGAAGTTTGGAATAAATTGTGAAAGATAATTGCTTGCGTTCCGTGCTCTGTGAGGGTTAAGTAGGTGCATTGCGTCAACGTTCTTTTCTTTGTTGTTGTTAATAAGCAGACTTTCATGAACTCATCGATAGTTTCGTGAATTGGGAAATTTCGAAAGGTAGAACTGTGCCCCTTTAGTCATAAATGCAACATTTCGAAATTCTGAAGTCTCCAAAGGATATATTTCTCTTGAATTATGCAACTAAATAACGATTAGGAAAGTAATTTTTAATTCAAATACAGTTCTGGAGATATTGTCAGTCAAGGCTACGAAACCAATAGTTTGATATGATTATTTAACGTAAATTATATACTGAAACCTTTTAAAACTGCAAGAGAAATTGCACGAAGCCTCTCTTGGAATACTATTCCACATTTTGAATATTTTTATTACTATTATTATTTTTTTTTTGCATATAATACATTTGGGACAAAATATTAAGTCAAGTAGATATTTTTAGCTCAAAACACATGAATGTAAAAAATTATTTCTCTTACATTATGTAACTAAATATTGATTAGCAAAGTAATATATCTGTAATTTTGAATTCAAATACAGTTATGGAGAAATTGTCAAGGCTACGAAAACAATAGTTAGTTATGATTACTTAATGTAAACATATACTGAAACGTTTTAAAATTTCAAGAGGCGCTTTCACTAAGTATCTATTGGAATCTTATTCCGAATTTCACTTTTTGTATTACCATTTGGCTTTATTTTTGCATGCAGAGAATATGCATTTAAGACAAATTATTGAGACAAGCAGATATATATATAGCTTAAAACTCATTAATGAATAAAAATATTTTCTTCTTTCTCAATTGGTTTTATCATTCTTGAAGTAAACGTTTCACCAACGTTTTCAGAATGAGTTTATAAGCATTTTCTGAGTTCTTCTCGATTGCTGGATTCGGTTCTTTGATAGCACTGTTTTCTTGTTCTTTTGGAGTAAATCTTTTGAACCAAAATGTCTCAGAAGCTCAACATATGGTTGAAATAGTGAATCCTAGAAGACGTCTTGAGTGTCATCGACGATAATTATAAAAACGATCAAATTTGTGTGTTTACATATGAACAGAAAGACTCGCGAAACAAAAACTATTTTAAGATTTGTCCCAAAAGTTCGCTATATCTATATACTTGTAGGAAGACTGAATACCCAGATAGCAAAGAAGGTTGCGGAAAGGTTGCCATTTCACTTTCCATAGGCGGTCTGCGAAAGCATTTCTGCGCAAACCGTTTCGGAAACCATTGCCGCAAGGTTTACGTAGGAAAGCTTTTTATGAACTACCTCAACGACAAGGGTTGAACGACAAGTCCGCGAAAGCATTTCAGCGCAAACCGTTTCGGAAACCATTCCTGCAAAATTGACGTAGAAGAGCTTTTTATGAACCACCTGTCTCATCGTGTGTACCCCCATCCAGTATAGTGGTTATTGCTTTCGCTTTCTATTTCTAAGAACGCGAGTTCGATCCCGAACTCTGAGGGATGTGAAGTTTTGTCACAATCTACAACAAAATCGTACAAGTAAGTTCAATTAAAAATCAAATTAATTGAAATTAGTAATAAAGCTTTGATTAATTAAGATTTCTAATTTATGTAATTAATTGACATTCGAGATAACTCTAAGTTGAACTAAGATGACGTCAGAAGGGGGATAAAAAAGGGGGTGGGAAGTACGGCTTTGAAGAGGGGGTGAAAAAGTGGGGGATAGACACTTCTGTAGGAGCACGGCTTCGGAAGGGGAAGGGGGGGTTATATTTTGTCCGCCGAAGGAGGGCTCTTAACAACCTTCTGAAAGGCCTGAAACAAGCTTGTAATAAAAGCTTGGTGAAATCTTACTAAAAACCTCACAGAAAACCTTGTTTCTTGTTGACTAGCGAACCTTTCAGCTATCTTGCAGAAATGTTCAACCCTTGTCATGGAAACCTTTTTGACAACCCTTTACCCTTACCGACGACAAGGTTTCCAAAACCTTTTAGACAAGCTTTCTTTGCTATCTGGGTAGGGTCCTAGGTATTGAACCTCTAGAGAGTCGTATTCCATAAGTCTTAGGTCTTGGTGAAGGAGAGAATTCTCGGTCGGAGTCGGATGAACTGGTTGCGTCTGGTGGATGTTTGATGAGGTTCTCATTTTCAGTGAGAAAAGATATGAGTTTAGCTATTTTTATTCTTGATAGTTTATTTGAAAGCACGCTTTTTCCTACATTCCAAGTATCCTTCTGAGAACAGTAGATACTGACACGATTCTTCTGATGATTGCAACTAAACAAGATCGAAGTCGCTTGCTGTTCAGGTTCTAGAATTTCTTGAACATAACTACAAAGATTTTCTTTTTTTCTTGTCCATCCTTGGATTGATCTTGCAATGTGTTATGTTCAGAACGAACGTGAAACTGTCTGTGGTGCGATGGAAGAATCTATTAAAATGTTTTGCAGTTCAGAGAAAAATACCAACTCTTATAGTTTAAGAACCGCGAACATTTCAATTATTTTGAATTGCGCAAAAATGAAATCAGCTCATTCGGTAACTTAAAACATTTTCTTTTTTTCTAAGATATTCTTCAGAAATGTTAGATAATTATTTTAAAAATAATTAATTCAGATTTTCCAATAATTACCAGAAATTATAATAAATAATTACCAGAAATTTGAAACATTTGTTGTAAAAATTTACCTATAATAAAGGATTGGTATGGCAGAACTTCATTGAAAAAGTATTTTATTAAGTATCTATTCATTAATATATGGCAATTTCCGAAATCTTTGATGGGTAATGTTTATTTTTAGATATATATTTGTTTTTATTTACAATAGATGAATCTGAGTGCCATTTAAATGTTTATTCCTTCATTTTCTCTGTATTTTGAATAAAATCTATTTTAATTACAAAATAAATAAAATTTATTTAATAATAATATTTAATAAACAAGTCATAAAATAATAAAATTTATTTAATCATAATATTTAATAAATAAATTATAAAATAATAAAATTTATTTAAATAAAAAATTTTTAATCAAC
>BGPR01015098.1:5681-16581 GCA_013235015.1 Araneus ventricosus
TATTTGATAATAAGTATAACTTAATATTTGATAATAAGTATAACTTACTACTTGATAGTAAGTATAACTTTCTACTTGATAATAAGTATAACTTAATACTTGATAACATGCCAAAAATGTATTACATTTAAATTTGAAGTAAATACTATAAATATTAGGGGAAATATGAGCATTTGTAATAAATAATTTTTAACTGCGCACGTGCGAAACATGGCGTAATTTTTCTTTCAAAATTTCAAAGTCACATATATAGAGCAGCTTATATAAAAATTCCAGTTGAATGAAGTTAAGATTCAGAAAGATGTATACATTGCAGCGAGCTGAATTTCGGTTGCTTTCTAAGAGAAGCTAAAGCCTTACACCCTTTCGGGTAAGCTGGACCGGTGTAGGTTTTAAATAAAAGAGGAAAGAAGCTAAATGGTGAGGATTTTTCTACAAATTCAATATTTTTCAAACTTGAATCTTCGAATAGTTATATGGAATTAACAAATTGCTGCAATCTGGAATCTATATTTTTTGTGTTATGAACACCAAAATTATAAATTCCAAATACAAATTTCATCCGTCTAGATCGTTTCAGTTATCACATTCACAGACATATAGGATTGTCATACGTCTCCCGTACTGACACCGTATTTCACTACTGTGTCCCGTGTTACTTACTATTTGTCCCGTTTTCGAATGACTCTCAACCAAGTTTCGGAATGGGAAGAAATAGAACGTACTATTGTATATTTACAAACAAGAAACATCGATATTGGCATCACTGCTATTTTATTCAATTAGTTTGTATATGAAAAGGTTACTTAGAGAATAATAATACTGTTGCAAAAGTCTATTTGTGGGTGTATGGTGTGAACAGTCCAACACGCAGGATAATGGAAAATGAAGGTTTATTTACAAATATGCAGGAAAACACATAGCACAGGTACAGGAAACAATAGTTCTTGCACAGATTACCAATGTCAACAGACAACAATTCACAGGTAATAACAGTGCAGCACTTTGTTATCTAACAACACAAACAGTCAGCAAATAACTAGTGACGACAATAGCAGCACCTTCAACAGCGCTCGGCTCACCAGCTTCCTAGCTCGCACTGCGGACGAAGCTCTCAAGTCGTTCCCAATGGATCAACACTACACCGCTCGGCGTCTAACAGCTTACTAGCTCGCACAGCGGATAGAACTCCAAAGACGTTCGCGCTCCAAGGCGATCCCAGTCGACCAACACACTACCCGTTGTCCAAGCGCTCTCCTTATATAGTTTTCCCGGCAAGCCGTGACGTCACATGGAATGATCCAGCACATTCATGGCGTATCTTCTCTCCCAATAGAGATATCGAGAAGATTCCAGCACCTTCGAGATCCCATATTTCGTTGCCAAGTTTGGCGCCAAAGTCAGGGGTCCAGACTTGCCTACTGTCCGTCATCTCATACTTACCCCTGTAAAACTCTCTTCCCAACCATAAGACTCACATTGCTGGGAAGCGACTTTCCATGCTTGTAACAATACTAAGCACAAAACTGCGAAACAATTATGAAATTGAGTTCAGAAGAGAAACGGCTGAAGTGTTTGCGGATATTGATCAGAATTCATGTCTATAATAAAGCTGTGCGAATACGTATTTGCCATTCCAGCCATCAATGCAAATGTGGAGAGAATGCTCCCCTGATGTCAATTCAATGGTCGGACGAAAGAAACAGGTTGTCTTTGGAGACAGTTGAAGCAATAATAATAAATTATAATTATGTGAAAGAAGAAAATGATGTAATTAAAAAAGTAAAATCAGCTTTAAAATATGCCCTGACTAAACAGGATTGGCCTCGCATCTTTTTTATTATTTTAAGTGTTCATTTTAAAAGATTATTTAAATTTTATCAATTTTTTTTATCAGATCAAAAGCAACCATTTCCTACCCATTTTTTCGTGTTTTATTTATGGCCTCACTTAAGCGCCCCGTATCAATGCTTGGTAATTGTGGCAACCGTACAGATCGCCAGTGAATCGGCTACGGGTCATGCCTATCCCTATTCAACCACTGAGAGTAGTTCCGGAATAAATTCACGCCAGCGGTGTCGGGAAAACAATTCAGTATTTGCAAATTGCGATGGTAAACCAGCGGGAGTGGCCTCCCCTAAACTTTCTCGTATACTTCTCAAACATTTGTCATTTCCCTTCCCCCCGCGTGGATAAAAAATTCGAACCTACTCTAACCCAGAATTCAATGACTATCAGAAGGTTTTTCATTCTAGATTATAGTGATAGTAAAATATTTAGGTGAAGAATCATAATGAAAGAGATGCCTATGTATTGAAACTTAGCAATATTTATTTTCTATCAAACTGTAGCCAATGCAAGCTCCGTGTGCGGAGGAGAAAACAGAAGAAGACCTCGTTCGTTAGCTTGCTCATGCGCAGAGATTGCTTCCAGTACGCAAGTAAAACGAGGGCAAAGTGACGTAATCCTTCCGCGTGCACAGAGATTGCTACCAGTACGCTATGCGTATGGAGAATCGGATTAGAAAAATTAATTATGCAATTTGAACGCCTTTTTCTTTACCAATTCGAACGAAATTTGGGCTCAGATCTGTAATTAATGTTAGCTACCATCATACCAATTTTTATTTCAATTCGAGTTCCAATTTTTATTTATCTAAGCCAAAGGGTTTAGGAGATATAATTTTTAAAATTATGCGATTATACAGTCCGACAGACAGCCAACCCTTCGTCGGATTTCGTCTAAACTTTGATACGGACATACATTCGTGGTGATAAAACTGTGTACCAAATGTTATCTATCTAGCTATTCAAGTTTTGAGTTATAGCGTTCACATGAACGCGGACACACAGAAAGACAGACTTCCCGTTGACAGATTATGTCCAAAATTTGAAAGAAACCTACAAATTATGTTTAAAGACCACATACCAAATTTCATCCCCGTAGCTCTAATAGTTTTCGAGTTATCGTGTTCACAGACAGACATAATTCCCAAATTGTATTTTTCGGACTCAGGGAGGTCTAAAACGTGGAGATTCGTCAAAATCTTGAGAATTCGAATTTTTTGAAGAGATTACAATACTTTCTCTTCGTACGCGAGAAAGTAAAAAATGTTCTGACTATCCGACATTTCGGATTCCTGGGGTTCGGATTACCGGGGTTCTACTGCTATAATAAATTCCAGGAAAACCATTTTATTATTAACGTA
The DNA here is from genome assembly GCA_013235015.1 of Araneus ventricosus. Classification (NCBI taxonomy): domain Eukaryota; kingdom Metazoa; phylum Arthropoda; class Arachnida; order Araneae; family Araneidae; genus Araneus; species Araneus ventricosus. The sequence continues at coordinate 8,890 of BGPR01015098.1, forward strand.
ATTCGTTGTTTCATACCCTTGCTGTTGGGAAATCGGGTGTGCACCACCAGTCTTTGTTTAGCACATCGGCAATTTACAGGTAAAAGGCGTAAAATACGAAGAAAAAAATGAATGAGTTCAGTGACGCCCGGGCTGACCGCTCCCACTATACTCTAAAGCTTAGAAATACAGCCAAACACCGCGAATACTCTACTGCATTCGGTTTATCGAGAGTATTTTGTCGAATTTCCAGGATAATCCGAATTTCCCGAAATCCGAACAAAGATCAGCCCCAATTAGTTCGGATCCACTGGATTCTACTGTATACAGTAAATGGTCGTAACATGGCTCGTGCAACTTCATGTGCGCACATCGCACTGCATAAGACATTGCGCAGGTGCTCAAGTAATGTTGCCAATGTTCACACGTGACCTTGTACGAGATATTACGATTGTGCACCGACGCTTTGCCATGTTCTGAGTTTACAAACTTGTTGGGTCAAAAAAATGTATTATTGCTTCTCTTTTGATTTTTATGAAAAGAAAAAGAACATTCTTATTTTAATTCTGAGTAACTGAAAGCACTGGTTGCGCAAATTCGAAGGGATGGATTTCAATTCTGAGTAACTGAAAGCACTGGTTGTGCAAATTCGAAGGGATGGATTTTAATTCTGAGTAACTGAAAGCATTGGTTGTGCAAAGTCGAAGGGATGGATTTCAATTTTGAGTAAAGGAAAGCACTGGTTACGCAAAGTCGAAGGGATGAATTTTAATTTTGAGTAACTGAAAGCATTGGTTGTGCAAATTCAGAGGGATAGATTTTAAGTCTGCATCATGGAGTCTTCTTATTGTTTCATGTTGCGACATTTCTCTTATTGCGTCATAGAGTGTTCTTATTGCGGTTTGAAGAAGAGAACAACAGTAGACAAATCGAAAAGCACGCAACGTGTGCAAAATGCGTTTTATCATAAGCTAGGCTCTCATGATTAGCTGTGAAAAAGAAACGGAAATTGCTAATTAAACCATTGATGAAAAAAGCAATAAATAAATGAAAACAATCCTTCATATTTTTCTTATTTTTAAATTCGTTCCCTTCAATTAAGAAAATAACTTACCACTTCAAACCCCGGCATAACGAACCAGATATATAACGAACCCTCGGTTATAACGAACTTTTCAAATGGTAAACTAAAATTCCTACTTTTCAAGCTCAGTTTGAGCTCTTTAACTAAAAATATCTACCTATTTTCATACTTTAGACTACGAATGGGAAAAACCTACCTTTTCTTTGTTTCTGTTAACCGTTTCTTTCTTGTTTCGGTTAACCTGTTTTTTCTGTTATTTTTTGCCTCGGTTTAAACCGGTTATTTTTTTAAATCCAAAAACCGGAGTGAAAAACAGAGTCGGAAGATAGGCTCGATTTTAGGTTCGACTAATATAAAATTTGCCAAGTTATAAAGCTTTGAATTTCATCATCTTAGGCCAGCCACAGACAATCGCTTCCTCGAGGCGTCTTTTGGTTGGCGGATGACCGAAAGAGCTTTTATGAACAGATAAATATTGGCCAATAAATTGATTTCCTGCAAATAAAATACTAATAAAAATTTCGTCTGCAAACGGCGTCTGTTTATTGTAGCCAAAAAATATTTATCTCGAGTCGGAAGTTCTGCGGTGTCTGAAAGATTAGTATCTACGTTGAAGGATGTTGTTTGCGATGAGAGGTGTCGACTCACGGATCAACACATTGTTGAAAGAGTCTTTATGAACAGATTAAGCGATAAATATTGGCCAATGAATTCATTTCTTGTGAAAACAATGTTAATAAATAATTTTGCCTATAATACTTACTTATTACAAAATTACTCATTTATTATTATTACATACTGTATTAATTGCTTATTTATAATCAATACTTCTAACATTAATTAATTATTGTATTAATACTTACTTATTGTATATTATTATTGATAAAAAATTCTGTCCACAAACTTTGAATTTTTAAAAAAAAAGCACCGAAAATCGTATTTTTCAAAAGCCGTTTCTTTTGAGCGGTTTTAATTGCCAGGTTAAACCGGAGGTGAAAAAAGCCGGTTTAACCGAAAACGTTTCTTTTTTTTCTTGAAATAACAGCCGTCCCTACTTTAGAGAAATAAACGTAAAATCTTTAGAGAAACGGTGCCTCTACTTTTAGTGATTTGCAAAATTTTAGCAATTAGATATTTTCATACTTTAGAGAAATAAATGTAAGTATAATTAATTTCACTGATTCATTTTTTAAGAACAACTATTTATTCTTATTTATTATATCCCATTACTAATTGCATTTGAGTGTAATTAATTTGTTCAACATAGAAATGCAATGAAGTATGATAGGAAACCTTGTGTAGCCAATATCTGAAAATTCGGCTACAGTGAACTATACCCGAATTTTCAGTAATGATATTTATTATTTCAGAATAACTAGTGATTATAGGAACTTTTGCATGGGTCCGGTGAAGTTTCCTTATAACGGTGTTCGACTGTAGTAAACAGAAAAACTATTTTAGAATCTAGGGGTTTCTTTCATGATGTAATTACATTCAAGCGTTGGTTCCATGGTTCTAAACTAAAAATTTAAATATTTTTATTGGAGTTGTAAGTAAGAGAGACGCTGACCTCACTGATTCTGTGTGCGTTCGCATAGGTATCTGCATACGTGTGGAACGGCAGAAACTCTTTTGGTCATAACTTCGATAAATACTCTATTAATTAAAATTTCTACTATGAACATATCACACTCATTTCAAAAACCGATAGAAAGAATAACTTGTAATTAAAACTTTCTTTACAAAATTAAACTTATTAACACACAAACTTTAAAACAATTTTTTCAAGCTAAATTAAACTAATAATTAATTAAAATGTCATATTATAGCTTGAAAATACTAAATTAAATTCAGTGTTCAAAAATAATGCGTTATTAAACATTATTTGATAAACTTAATTTACTATGAAGAAACGTAAGTTAACAACCTTCGTAATAGAGTTGATTGAGGAAGCAGATATGCCTCACGTTTATTTAATTGCTTAGGAGAGGGTATAATCTTAACCAGTGGCGGATTTACAGTGTAACATATAGTGGGTTTATATCGAAGATATAGTGGGTTTTAAAAGATATTATTTCTAAAATTACTTATTGTAATGGTGTTATGTTTAGTCACTGCAGCATTTTATAGTTTTGTGGTGTTGGTGAATTTTGAATATTCAATTTTTATTCATCATTAATCAAGATTCAAATCATTAATCCGCCACACATTATCTAAGCAAACAACTTGCATCAAGCAATTGATTTTAAACAAATAAAGAATTTCAAATTTAATCCCTTATCTTTCTTAGTACAAGATTTTTATATATGCGTTGTGATTTTTTTAAAGCAATACCCAAGGTTCAAAAAAATTCTAAATTCTACCAGATTCATGAACACACAGAGATTTTCTCAGCAATGCATAAATAAATTGACAAACACAAGATTTGAGATTTGAAAGGCTAACGTTTAATAAACAAATTGATTTATACATAGAATTTTAGACAATGCCATCATGAAAGTTCTTGGATATGCATAAGACTGTGTTTAGATAAAATTTAAATTCTAAAGGGGCGCCACCTCATTAAATAAACACATATAAAAAAAATCATTAAATAAACACATATCAAAAAATCATCAAATACACTTCAGCAATTTAGCTAGTTGTGAGAAAATTCAACATTAAATTTAAAAGGATGTCATGCCATCAATTTTACCTACACATATCAAATCAAATCACCAATGTAAAGAAATCATGTAAGATACTCTCAACACCGTCTCTTATGCAACATGCAATTAAATAGAATCCATCTCAGAATTATTAGTAGTACACAAAATAACAATCAAATCATGAAATTGAGAGATTTACCAGCATTTAGCAATCTTATTTCAGATATCTTAGACACCCTATATCTTTAGCTGGAAAAATATTTTTATCAAATGCTGTACTTCATTAAGATTGAAGATTTAATTTTCTTGCATCAAATAAAAAAACAATGACCTTTAAAGTCAATCTAGTAGTTTAATTCTTTGAATATTTACTGCAATCTAAATTGGATTTTTTAAAGCATGAAAATCAAAGCACTACATTTAATCATTTAAATTCAAATACAGATTTAATTCAAAATTTCAAGTTAATCAATTAGGATTCAAATTACTGATCCACTAGAATTTCGAAGTAAATTTTACCAGTTTTCACATTTATTTAATACCATGGTAATTAAGTTCAGAAACCTGTTCCCAAGAAAGAAACATGTTTAGTGCACAATTTTAAGGTAGTTCCATATTAAAAAAAAATATCAGCAAAGTTGTACACCTTGAAAAAACAACATTTAAATTTAAACTTATGGCAATCTAGCAAGGTGATAATGAATCCCAAAATTTAATCCACACTTAAAACGTCAGCAAAAAAAACATTACAAAAATTGCAAAAATTGTACTCATCTATTTGCTGGGGGTTTGGAACTCGGCATCATGATGGAACCGTGTAGTTTGCTGCCGGATCTTTGGGCATCAATCATGTTCTCGTCTCTTACACTTCTCTAAATATGAACACAGCCGGAGAGTTCATTCTTTTTCGTAGCCATGTCGAGGCACTGAGGAATCGCCAGTTCAATGGAAGTTCATAGTGGATATGATGAAAAACCGCCAAGCAAGCCGGACATCACATAGAATTTCCAGTTCAACAGTCGTTCGCACTCATTTTGAAGATCACAGTGGCAAGAGGAAAAACTGCCAAGCAAGCCGGACATCACATCCATTCGCGGTATCTAGGCCCGAGTGTCAAAGTGGCCCAAATCTAGACCTGCTATCACGCACGCAACAGCACGGTCAAAGCACACTATTCAAAATATGCATCAATAAAACATGGCAACCCAAAAACCAAAGTCGAACTGCGTCGTCATTTCCCGAGATCCCTTTACCGCGCTCAAATTTTCCTTTTGTTGCCACTTAGAATCATGATCTTGTTTATCGATCTAATTTGCATATAACATGCCGCTTCATCTCTCGGCTAACTCTCTCTGACACCTTCCTTCCAAAATTTTTCCAAAGCTCCCATTTTTTTCAAATCTCCCAAAAAAATCTACTTATACAAAAGCTTGGCGGAACGAAAACCGCCAAGAAAAACTATACACTAACCCAATTGCGTCTCAACAGATTTTTTATTCTACAGTAAACCCTTTTAAACTTGTCGCCAATCTTACTCTAAGCTATTGATTCAATTTGTCGCCAAACCAAAAATAAACTCAGCGACACTGCCCCCAATGAAAAGCAAGTTCCTAAATGGTCAAAGCCTGAAAAAAAACCCTTTACGAAAGAACTCAACAGCCAATCCCCATTTGATTTTTTGACCCCAACTTTTTAATAGCTTCTTCTTTTTCTCGACCAGCTGGCAGGAAGAAATCGCCCCAGGGGACCGCTGAACCCTCAACCCTTAATGTCTCCCAGGAAAACCAACCCCCTCAAACGAAAATTCTCACGAATTCAAATGGCTCGAAATTGCCAATTAGTGGGTCAAAACAGGACACAGCTGGGCCTTCTTTGCCCGTGACCAAATTCTTTATCTGTGGGAAAAGGATTTCTCTGGACCCTTTTTTGCATCTGTGACTTTCTCACAGATAAACAAGGCAATAAACCCCTCATGGGAAAGAAATTCTTTGGGTTCGAATCAGATGTTTTCTTAAAAAAGTGCAATGCTTATCCTAGAATAATTTTCCACGAAGAGGGATGGGGAAAAATTACAATTTTGAAGGGACGGTTACTAAAGTGCCGTTTCTTAAAACCAGGATTCGAACAAAGAATGTAGTAAACACACGGCTTTTTACAGTAACGTTCTGCAGTGCAATTTTATGTTAAATTAACTTACACAACATATACATTAAATTAAATAATTCTGAGAATGAAAAGAATTATTATTATTTAAGTAAATAGATTAATTTTAAATAAAACTTGAAAGAGTGACACGACAATGGTAAAATCGATTAAAAGTGTTGAATCAAAAATTCTCATGAAAACCTCATGCCTATATAATAATTATACAAGGGTAGTATTGTATGTGTCAGAGGGCATGTGTCAGTTTTTCACTAGGATCCATATTTTTGGAGATATTTAAGAAAAACTGAGAAATCCCCCCTTTCACCCCCCCGTACACCCTGCGCACCATCCACTAGCGGGGACTTTTATTACGTCGTTTAGGGCAATCTCCCCAACAACTGTGTGTTCATAAAATGGGTTTGTAAACCCCTCCCCCACTCCGACACATACAATACTGCTCTTGTATAATTATTATATAGGCACGAGGGTCTTATGAGTGTTGTTGATTCAGCACTTTTAATCGATTTTACCATTACATTAAGGGATTTTAGAAATATTAACTTTTAAATCCTCCTGTATCTTCTAAACTATTGGTGCTACAAAAAAAGTTCTGAATTTTTTTTGTAAGAAATTTCATGTAGTTTAATTTTGTAATTGAGAATTTTTCGATAGAACCCATATTTTTCGAGATATTTTTTTAAAAAAACTGAAAACGCTCCCTTTAAACCCCCCTACCCCCGCGCACCCCCCCCCCCACCGTGGGAACTTTTAATATGTTGTTTAGGACACTACCGCCAATAACTGCGCCAAATTCAAAACAACACAATTTTTTCTATTTTTCCTTCGTTGACTGGACTATCACCAATGTGTAGAGAGCTGTAAAAAAAGTCGCCAAAACCCTCATCTCTGGCGACGGCAACCTCGTCCGGAGAGTTCAATCGACGGCAGAGCTGTGAAGAGAGCCGCATACGTCTCTGAATCGGCGGCGTTCAAGGTTCTCGTGCTCCAGCGATGGCGACAAGCTTTCTAGTCCTCTGCGCCGCGTGCCTCGTCTGCGCTGCGGCGACTTACATGCAGAACGACGCCCGTGAGTACCCTTTTACTTTTTTCTCATCACCCTGCAAAAAAATGTGTTTAGAACACAACAAAATTGCCCATTGTCTGCAGCGATCAAACGAGTTATCCTTAGAGCATGCCGAAAAATTCCGCAAATATTTCACGGAGAAAGTTATTTGACCAGTCTCGTTTAGAAGAGCCAGGGGGAAACATATGGCCAAATATATTCTTTCCTTTTGAGTAGCCGGAAAAGCGGGTTACGAGAAAAAATACTTATAGAAAAAGCTTCCGGGCCAACTCGAAATCGACTATTAATCGTTATTTTGACCCATAAACTGATGGTTTTGCGTTTCTGAAACATTAATGTTGCGTTTTCGTTAATATAAATTTCGCGAACTGTGTGTATATTATTAACTCTTTTAACCTTTTATAAGGCCATTTTTGTCTAGTAGTGGCGTAAATAAAATAACTTTGTTATTGAGATTTATTTAAGAAAAGAAATTCATTTAGCTTATTGGATGACATTATTTTTGTTGATTAATTTTATTGATTAATAATTAATTACCAAGAGAAGACACTTCGTTACGGTTTGAGATGAGAAATTGGAACACCCAGGTTTTTGTCCAATCAATTATTTCCATCCAATTTAACTTATTGGATGACATTATTTTTGTTGATTAATTTTATTGATTAATAATTAATTAGCAAGTGAAGACACTTCATTATGGTTTGAAATGAGAAATTGGAACATCCAGGTTTTTGTCCAATCAATTATTTCCA
>BGPR01015098.1:16591-37527 GCA_013235015.1 Araneus ventricosus
AATGAGAAATTGGAACATCCAGGTTTTTGTCCAATCAATTATTTCCACCCAATTTAGCTTATTGGATGACATTATTTTTGTTGATTAATTTTATTGATTAATATTTAATTAGCAAGTGAAGACACTTCGTTATGGTTTGAGATAAGAAATTGGAACATCCAGGTTTTTGTCCAATCAATTATATTTCCATCCAATTTAGCTTATTGGATGACATCATTTTTGTTGATTAATTTTATTGATTAATAATTAATTAGCAAGTCAAGACACTGCGTTATGGTGTGAGATGAGAAATTGGAACACCCAGGTTTTTGTTCCATGGAAAAAAAATTACGCCAACCTTCAAAAATGCATTTAAAAATTGATGAATTTGGCGGGAAGTATATTCCCTCGGCCCTATAAAGGGTCAAACAGTACAGCTTTTTTGTACTATCTAAATAGATGACCTTCTCCTCAGATTTGGGGATGCATTGTGGTTTGGCACAACCATAGAACACTTGAGATGTTAATGAATTATCAGTCATTCTTCCATCGACTACGAATGACTTAATTTAAGCTTATATGTTTTAAAATGACGTAATACGAGTGGAGCTCAGGCAAAAATGTTAAGGGGTTTAAGAAAGGCTTGAAATTATGTTAAAAATTTTAAGAATGATTTTATTTTAATCCTTTCACACTTGTATTCGAACACGTTCTGAGAACTTTTTTTTTAAATTGTAAAATAGAAACACCAAAATATGTTTTTTAGATTCGAATTTAATAAAGATTAATATTAGAGTATTATTTTTGAGTATAAATTATTATAAATTTACAAAAATCTTGAATTTCTGCCGCTTTTTAGAGGAAATTCCCCAAAACTTCAAACATGCTAGAGGTCAAACTTTTGTAATAATTCAAATAAAACTAATGCTAAAATAAACTACATACTATGGACTAGTGCTTGTACTAGAATCTTAACATTCTTTGTATAAATAAAAATTTTAGAGCTAATCGAACAATCATTATAAGATTTTCAGCAAATTTTTCATGTCATTTTTCAGATAAAAGACCATAATTAAAAAATATTGTTACAATATATATTATTCTACTACATTCACTAGAGACACATTTGAAGAAAGTGTTCACAAAATTTCAGAACAATCGAATGATAATATCTTGCGTTATCATGTTTGAAGTTTTAAAATTAAGCATAACATCTAGTTTTGAGAAAAATCAAATTTTAGTTTTGCTACGCGCTTAAATTAAGTATCCAAACTTTTAAAAAATTCCTAAAAATATACTAACATCATATTAACTAGAAAAATTGCAGTTTAAAACAATTTTTGACAGATTTCTGTCCCTTTTAATGACAACTTCCGGTTTATTAAACGCCCACTTCCGGTTTTCGGTTTGTTATAAAAAATTAATATCTCATCTTCTAATTAACGTACCGACAAAAGTAAATTTGTTTTAGAAAGGTAAATGAATGAACTATCCAAATCATCAAAAATTTTAAAAAATGGGAATTTTGGCCGAAAATCGACTTTTCAACGTGTTCGGATACCTTATACGCAAAGTTTGTATTATAGCAAAATGAAAGCAGGTCTCTCAAACCAAATGATCGAGAGGAACCTCGTAAGGATGGCGGTTATTACGCAAATAACCGGTTTCCGGTTATTGAGATTTTTTCACTTCCGGTTTAATCTGGCGGTTATAATCGCTCAAAATAACCGGTTTATGAAATAACCGATTTTTGATTTTTCTTAGAAAAAAACAAAAGCCGTTTGAAGGCATTTTTTTATTAATATTGCTTTCACAGGAAATCAATCCATTGACCAATATTTATCTGTTCATAAAGACTCTTTCAGTAATCCGCCAACCAAGAGACGCCTCGAGGAATCGGTTGTCGTTGATTGGCCTAAGATGATGAAATTCAAAGCTTCATAACTTGGTAAATTTTGGTCTAGTCGAGCCTAAAATAGAGTCAATCTTCCGATCCGGTATTTTAACCCGGTTATTGTAAAAAATAATCCTTTATAACGGGAGAAAAAATACCCGAAAAAACCGGTTAACCGAAAAAAAAAAACGGTTTTCGCTTGAAACTGGTAGGTTTTACCCATTCCTAGAATTTCGATGATGAAAGAAGGCTCTTCAAAAAGCTTAGCAAACGATCAGTAATTATTTGCGATAAATCGACGCTTAAAAAGCAACACCATCTTTCTCAAATATTTCAAATTTCAAAGAGAAAGAAAATATTAAATTTTTCGCTACCACTAACTAATTTGTCTTAATTTTTTTCACACCTGATACATGCAAACGGTCTCGTGCTTGTATCAGATGTTAAATAAATTCAGAAATATTCTTTTATTGGTTGCGAAAAATTGACTTTGAAATTTCAAAAAATTACGATAGGTGGTGTTGTTTGTTAAGGGACAAAATGCTCTGTCCCACTTCAAGCAAAATGCTCTAAGCAATTCCATGTAATTCGGAAAAAGAAATTATATTGAGATTTATGCCTAAATTGAATTTTCGCTACATTTTGTAACTGTAAGGAAGATTAACGAATTTTTTCGACAGTGATTTTAATACTTTATTTACTCAATATATGACATAAAATATTTTACCCGCTTTTGAAAGTTTTAAAAGCAGCCGGCAGGTAATGGGTTAAGTATTTCTAGAAAAAGATACAGCAATTTTATATTGTGTTTGGTAGGTTGATTTAAAAATAGAACATCTCTCATTCAATACAGGCGAATAAAAATGTGAAGAAATAATGATTCATATAAATTTCACATACATTCTTATCAGATTTTGGCATCAGACATCAGATTCTGCTATCAGATTATGGCATAATCTTGTAGTTCGACATGAAACAAAACCCTATTGACAGCTCTCAATTTCCGTTGTAAAGTTAATTTATAAAAATCGTGTCGATGAAATTATCTTATAGTTTTTTTTTCGATTCGATTATTTCCATTTTAACTAAGAGTTTTAGTTTCAAGTAGTATGAGTGTTTTCATTCAGTTTTGTTTCAAAAACACTGATTTTAAAAAATTTATTTTCTTCAAGCAAGTTGAATAAGTTGTAAATTAAAGGTTGTTCATAAGAACCAATAAGATCGAATAATTTAATTATATGTTAAAATAGTTTTATAAAGTCGCTGAAATACTTATTTACTCTTAATTTTTTTCTTTCAAAATTTTAAATAGACCGAATTGCTGAGACTGTATATGTTATTAGCTGTTTCTTTCAGAAGATGCAGAACCAAAAGTTGTATAAATTCCTTAAGTAATGCAATCGTTCAGCAAATATCATCTCTAAAAAAGTTACAGTTATTTTCGATAATTTTAGAGTTAGTTAATACGTTTTTCTATGTAAAATTTTAATACAGTCGACGCTCGTTATAACGACCCTCTGCGTCCCTCAGCAAAAGGTCTTTATAACGAGTGGTCGCTATAGTGGATATAATTGAAAACTGTACACATGCACGCTCAGCAATTCCGTATAAATAGGCGAATTTTAAATAGATTCCAACTGAATACTCAACATATTTTTTATCATTGGTATTAAAAATAAAATTTTATCAATTAAAAATATATTTCTAAAACAGATTTTAAAATAGAAAGTAAAGGGTGTTATATACTTACAAAACATTTATTTTCTAAAGAAAATATCAGAAATGGTTGTTTGTCTTTTCTGCATATGTGCTTTTTGCGAAACATAATTTTCCAATTCAGTTAAAGATGATAAATAATGTTCTGCCTATCAAAAAAAAAAAACATTTTAAAGTTTCAATAGCACTTGAAACATTTTTTATAGGCTATTCTAATTTGGGGGTTGGGGTGAGGGGCGTTTTTACCCCCCCCCCTTCCCGTCAAAGTTGAACAATGAAGACTCTGCATCTACGAATTTTGACAATATAATAATCAAAGTCATTTACGTTAAGAAAAATGTTCTTTTTGGAAAAATACCGGGAAGAGTGTTCGCTGAATTCGGACGTTGTATTGGGATTAGACGACACTGTACGGTCGTTATACCGGAAGTAAAATAACGTAGTGCATAGGGAAACACAGTTGGGGATTGTATCACTGGTCGTTATAATGGAATGGTCTTTATAATGTGTGGTCGTCATAACGAGCGTCGACTGTAATAGCAATTCATATTTTATAAATAAAGTTGTTTTTCATGAACTCTCGGAACTATTTAAAATAACCTTTCTTCTAGAAAAAACGATTAGGTCACTCGTCATGTATTGCTGAATTATGACCTCTTTGCTTTATGTGACACAAAATGAAGATTGAAAAATTCTTTGAAATATCAGCAGATTTAAAAAAATACTTTACTTATAGTTCATAAAATCCTAAGAAAATTTAATAAAAAGTATTTCAAGTCAATGTCATGAAAGATTATTAATGAAATGAAGTGGCTCGATGAATAAATATCTTTAAATAGAAAATTGAAAACATTTTGTATAAAAAAATAAAGCAAAGAATTTTCACAATATAAATATCTAAAATCATAATATATAAGAAAATCTGTCAGAGAAAATAAAATATTCGATAAATTCTTCCATTTGAATCTTGATTGAAGAACGTGATTGCTCGGTTGAAATAAAACATTTTCTATTAATTAATTACTTAATATTCTATTAATTAATTAAAATTCTCTTAATTTGAGTCGCAATATTTTAAGCGTGAATATTTAAATGTGCATTCTTACGCAAAATATTTTCTAAAAGTAAAAACTGAAACGCGGGAAATATGTCATTTTCATTTCCCTTTCAGCATTTTGCTTCCCAAGAAATTAATCGTTCTTCTCTTCTGTCTTAGTTAACGCACCCGCCATAATTATTCGCCGAATAATTCTTCGTCTTGAGCATGCACCTGGCATAACTGCTGTCTGAATCAACTGTTGTATATGCAACATCTGGAGGATTGTTTTCGTTTTTTTTTTTTATATTGCACGTTGCTTATTTGCCAACAGAAGTGAGGATATAACTTTCATTTGACCTGAGGGTCTTCTTTGTACTCGACCGTGCGGCTTCGTTTGTTTATCTGTAATTTTATTTGTAACGCAGTTACGGCCAAACGATTTTCTTCGAACATGAATAGCTTCCGAAGTCATTAAAAGCGATGTATTTTTTCATTCCGTTTCAAGATGGTGGCTGTTTTAATAGTTTCAATGTTTCGCTAGTGTGGCGCCATTCGAACTTTTGAATCATTGCAACATTTTACAAATGGCGAGATATTTTAATGCAATTTTGTTAAAATTGATATAAGAAGACATTTAATTTCAATTTTGTTAATATTGTCGAAAGCAAACACTTACGTCATTTGCATTCGAAAGAAAGAAATGGGTAAACCTTTAAACACACCAGTGAAGAGCAAGTCTTGGTTTTATTTATTTAATGTTTCTAAACGACCTTCTGTACTCCCTGTAAAGGTAAACTAGCTGTGTGGCCCGGCGTTGCACGGGCTATCACGAATAATAGGATATTCCCAGGCGGAGAGAAGTGAGGTCACGTGAGACCTTGGGATCCATATATTTTCATATGCCTCGCCTCCGTTTTTCTCTACAATCAACAAATATTGTCACTTACTTTCCCTAACAAACGTTACGAAGTTAAATACCTTAATACAAAAAAAGAAAGAAAAAAAGCATGAAAACTATTTTTTTGCCATTGTCAATAAATCCAAACACAGAAGCTCGCTCAAAAAGAAATACCAACTCCCGTTAAATAAATAAAAAATGCAACACCGAATGCGAAAACTAATAATAGGGGGGGGGGAAGAATCCGCCGTGAATGAATTCACCATGTTGTCAATAGATGGCAGCACGTCAATTCATGCATTTAGACGTTTTTAATTAATATCTTTTTAACTAACTACAATTTTGGAATTTAAATAGGAGAAATAGATTCCTTGGATTATTTTCCATCTTTTGGTACTTAAGGCTAGATTTAGGATTCAGTGGTTCTTGAGAAGATAGAAGGACATAGATACATATGTTTGTTTACCTTCGAATTTTAATAGGATAGATGTCATGTCAACATATAAAGAAAACACATCCATTGAAGCGTGTCATCCGATCAGAGGAGGCCCTTGCAAACTGGGCAACTGCCCATGGCGACAAAGCGGAGTGTGAAGAAAAAAATGAACGTGAGAAATCAAGTCCTATGTTTTTAAAATTTCGTGGATATATTATTTTAGTTTCAGTAAGTTTAAAATTTATCACCATAATATTATTTAGTCAATATTTGCAAGTAAATCATGCATATATCTAAGTAGAAGTTTGTTTAGCATTTAGAGTACAGACGTTATGGAATTTTAAAAAATTACATTGCTTGGGGGGAGGGGGCGCCAGGTTGCTACCTTGCCCAGTTGCATCCGATACTTGCTGAGACTGAAATTTGAATTTTGCCACATCGAAAACATGCAGATCCATGAACATCTAGGCTGCATGAGTTATTTCTGAATCGTCAATTTTTTTTCTCTAAATTTTTTCCCTTTTATTTACGTTTCGCATGATGAATATGGCTTAGAGAATCTTAATTAAAATACTCTACACAGTTTTGTAACTCTCAAGGTTTAAATTAATTTGAATTGCCGGTTTTTTCACGCTAAATATTTGTGAAGACGGCTGCAGTGAAACATTCCATTCACTGACTGATCCGTGGATGGCGGTTTTTGAAACCAGATCCCACGCAATCTGTAAAAATGTATCTTTTTTTCTATTTCCCGCTGAAATGCCTCGACTCAATACAACCAGCGGGAGTGGTCTTCCCTAAACTTTCTCGTATACTTCCCCCAAAAGGTGCCGTTTCTTCGTCCCCCGCGTGGCTAAAAAAATTCGAACCTATTGTAACCCAGGATCCAATGACTATCAGAAAATATTTAGGTAAAAAATCAAATTCGAAGAGATGCGTTCCTATTAAATGAATACCGATTTCTACTCTTTCTTGGCTCAAAGACAATCCTTCCGGGTGCACAGATTGCTACCAAGTACGCATGCGCATGGGGAATCGGATGAAAAAAAAGCGCAAAGCAGGAGTCAATAAATATCGTGCACAGAAGATTGCGTTCAATACGCATGCGCGTGGAGATCGCGGACTCGTTGGAGATGCGCTTATATAGACCGACAGACAGTCAACCTTTTGACAGATTTGTCCCAACATTTTATACGGACCTACATTCATGACGATAAAACTGCGTACCAAATTTTATCCATCTAGCTATTCAAGTTTTTAAGTTATAGTGTTCGCATGACCGCGGACATACAGACAGACAGACTTCCCGTCGACGGATTTTGTCCAAAATTTAATAGAAACCTACAAATTATGTTTAAAGACTACATACCAAATTTCATCCCTTTATCTCTAATAGTTTTCGAGTTATCGTGTTCACAGACACACACAGACATACAGACAGACATAATTCCCAAATTGTGTTTTTCTGACTCAGGGAGGTCTAAAACGTGGAGATTCATCAAAATCTCGAGTTCAAATTTTTTGACGATTACAATACATTCTCTTTGTATACTTCGTATACGAGAAAGTAAAAAAGCAGACAATGTATGAATCGTTTCTTCTTCCATCTCAGTGGTTTGTACCTCTTTGGTATCTTGATTTTAACTACGCGTAATTTGAAACGCAGGAACAAAATTTAAAACTCACATAGGATTTTGTTTACATTTTTTTTTGAGAAACAATCTCCATCTCAGCTGGTTTGCTCACAGTTTTATACCATTCTTTGAACATTATTCATGTACTTTTCTTGACTTGTTTCATGTTTTGAAGGTAACATTTTGTAACGGATTTCGAGCTCCTTCCCGGCGTGTTGGAGTTTTGAAATTTTGTATACTTATACCTCGATGACAATACACTATCTAAATATTTTCAGAATTTAATTATCAATTCATTGATTAATTTAATTAAATTTTGATTCCTTTATAGTTGCGCCAACTGGTACTTAATTTGAGAAAAAAATTCAAAACTAGTGGCTCCATCTGGTAGTGAATTTGAGAAAAATTGATTTAAAGATTCCGTAACATTCATAAAAATGAACTCTAAAGTAAAGACTGGAAAGAGAAAATAATGAATACGAACAAATCTACTTTTCAGCACACTGGTAAAAGTGCGTTTTTAAAAAACTGATTTTGTTGGATTCATTTTCTCCTATTTCGTTGCATTTTCTTTCATCAATTTCTGTCATCAATCCTGTCATCAGTTTTTGCTCTCTTTGCAGCAGAATAAAGCTGTCCAGTCTTGAATTCACATCGGGATTCTGTTGATTACAGAGATCGTTAAGTATTATTTCGTCGCTTAACAAGCAGTGCCACCTATCTCACTTGTTTTGAAATTTCAAAGATGAAAAAAAAAAAAATGAATTTTTCGCAACCAATAGGGAATATATATGAATTTTCGGTACTTTCCCGTTAGCCGGGCGCAAGCGAAAAATCGCCAAATAATGTAGAATTCCGCCAAATTTCTTACAACTATTCTCTTGGCGACTTGGCTCGCGTTTGGTTCACAATTGGCGACATTTGCGCCCGGCTGACAGAAAATCGCTTCGCTCTTGGCGACTTGGCTGTTCACAATTGGCGACATTTGCGCCCGGCTGACGGAACAGTACCGAATTTTCTAAAACTTCAGATATAAACATCAAAGCACGTATGGAAAATAAAATTCAGAAATATTCGTTATTCTGTGTAAAAAATACAGTATTTTCTTCCCCTTTGAAATTTCAAAAAGTTGAGATAGATGGCGCTGTTTGTTAAACGACGATTTCTCATTCTATTCATGTTCATTAGGTGACTTTTAAAAGTAGGATTAATCTGACTGTGGATGGAACAAAGGCATTTTGGTTTGAAATTATTTTGTAGCTGTAATAGCACAGTGATTTGTTCGTGTAGAAAATCCCATACTATTTTATTTCTCTTTCCGCTTGACAGAAAATTAATTTTCGAATCCTTTTATATGAAGCTGAAAATAATCAGAAGTATCATAGACACGTGTTTACGGTTATTGATTCGTGATAAATTTAACTTGTTGATTTGTGAGGAGTATCTCTCGATAGGATAAAATGTTATTAAAGAAGGGTTTTTATGAAGCGTCGCATCATCTGCTGTTATCGCAAATGCAGAAAAGCTGATACAATGAAAGCAACAACAATTTGTGTCCTTGTATTTGAAATCGTGTTACTGATAAATTGCTCTGATTTATAAACAAATACTCAATAAATAACTTCAGTTGACTTTAGAAACAACACCATGAAATTAAAATTATACAACGGAAGCAAATTTATGAAGCTCGAAAAATGTAATAAAATAGATGGGCATTTTTATTATAAACTCTGTGGTCAGTAAGGAAGTTGAATTGCCAAGTTCCAAATATTCACCCAACGATCAGACAATTTTTTAAAAAAAATTGAAATAAATCTGTTGCAATTTTATCCACAATGCACCTCTACCCACTCCCACCAGACAGCACCGCGTGTTCCCGGATGAGAAACCGCCGGTTAAGTCAGAAGGTTCTCGCTTTCCTGGTGGGTATAGTAATAGTGTGGGGTCAAAATACCTCTATACCGATGACTGGACACACCTCTTTCCGAATGGGTTCGGCCGTGGTCGGTGATTGGCTACTATTATCCCGAACTTATTTCCCGACTGCTGCCATTCGAAACCCCCCTGGTACGCCATCTGGCCTGACAGGTGTAACTCCATGTGCACAAGGAGAATTTAAAATATAAAGTGAATATTAAAAAACTTCGAAAGGGAGTGTCAAATAAAAATATCAACCTGAGCAGAAAAATATATATATATATAAATCTACACAGTTACTGAATTGCAAACCTGCTTTGCAATTTCAGTTTTATGAAGAAGTCTTTTCAAAAGCAAAGAATGTTTTGACGAAGATTTAAAACAAATAGATGCACGGCCGAATGGAAATCCTTTTCTAGGTGTAAGTTGAACGACGCAGGTATAAAAGTAGTATACTGAGTGCACGATCCGGTTCGAACTAGATTTTGAAACAACTTTCAGAAATGCAGTCACGGCTTAGTTCATCGTGTTAGTGTTAAAAAATTCTTTAAATAATAGTTGTTGAGTCTTTATTGAGTCTTTTAATAAAAAATAAGACTCAATTTTGAAAATCAATGAAAACAATTTTATTGCGAGCTCTTAAAAATATTTGCACATCCCTACCGTAGCTGTGGTGCAAACTGACGAATTCTCTCACTCAGCTTAAAAATGAAATTCGATATAGCATTTTGCTTGGTTTTCATTTGCTACAGACAAAGTATGGAAGACGGGAATTCTAGTTTTAACACAAAATATTTCAATTTCGCATTCTCAAACCTTACTTCTTTCATCTGATATATTGTATATTTGTGCATTGAAATTAGTGTACATTTTTTTCGACGGCAAATTTCAAGAGAAATACTGAAAGCAGTGGCGGATCGTCAATTCAGAAAGAAGAAGCGGTGCAAAAGTTGTATAGGCCTAAGTTGTAGTTAATTTTGCGCTGATTATTTTGATATATAATGATGTTATACTAAAAATTGATAGTTTTTGAGTTATAAGCAAAACACTGGGGGGGGGGATTTTCATGTTTTTGGGCTATAACTAAAATTCCAACAAAAATTATTGGTGACAAACCTCAGATTCGTAATCAGCACCCGAAAAAACATAAATAAGCAAAAAATTACACTCCGCTAACATTGGATTTAAAAAAAATACTTAACTATTGAGAAGAAGCTAAAAAAAGCCAAATGAGGAGGTCGCTTTAAGCGAGAGCTGGGAAAAATGCAGCTGAAATAAATGCAATAAATGCAAGCGGAGGAAGGGTTGCTTTTTTCAATTTTTGTGCTCATTAATACGAAGAACAGAACGCTTAAATGCACATTTGTTTGTTCGCATTTTCAAAAATTATGACATCACGAGACATGAAGAAAAGGATATTTTTCGGGGGGAAAATGACCCTATTCTACTTTTTCTGTGGGAATAATCCAAACAGTAGGTGTATGGACCTTTCCGACAACATTGAGGGACTTTCGATGACGTATTACTGTTGCTTGTACTAGCGCGCCATCTATATGCTAAAACGTGTGCAAAGCGAAATTCAAACAATGTCTCAAATGCAGATGATGGAGAGTACTTTGAACACGGGGAATAAAGTTATCTTTTGTGAGAACTAATTGTTTTTTCTCTTTTTAACCCGTTTTGTGACGTCACATTTACGGAAATCGCGAACAAACAAATGTGCCTTTTAAGCGTTCTGTTCTTCTTATTAATGTGCACAAGGTGTCTTTTCGTACTAAATCGATAACTCTCTACAACTTTGTAATTGACTTTTTCCCTCCATTTTGTACCGTTTTAGAGATAGGAACGCTAACTCCGATCTTTGCCACTAGGTGGCGTTGTATGTGGTCTCAATACCTAGACACCACTTTCATGACTAAAGCTGCCGTCGTTCTGAAGTCAAAGGGTTCAAGTGGGAACGCTGTACATTTGTCTACGTAATTAATGCTGATAATCGTCTACCATTTCATCATAGCCTGACAGAGCATTTCAAAGTTAACCATGTAAAAATGTAGTATGTCGGGTATGTGATGAATTTTTAAGTTTCATTTCATGAGAAAATTAACTGCTAACTAATTATTTCAAATGCTTTGTATTATATCTACATTTGCAGTACTGCTTCGATTACACTATGTGCTAGATTGGTCACCTCAAATCCATCCGTTTCTAAAAGCAAATGAAGGAATTATGACACCTTACGCATCAGTGCTTTTACATAGCATTACACCACCTGCATCCCCGTGTTTAGAGCCATTTGGCTCCGTTCCGGTTTGGGTGGATGGAGGCGAATTTTATTTTTTAAGAAAGGACAAGAACAAGTAACAGGTACAAAAACAAATAAAAATGAAAAAGAAACATACACTGGACAGAACAACACAGAAAACAATTCAAAATAGAAAAAAATACGTAGAGAGAAAAAAAACATAAGTAGCCGGAAGCGTGTGTCAGTCTGGGTGGATGAGTGCTCAATTATTATCCTCTACAATGAGATTGTTCTCATCACATATGAAACGCATTAGGAGTCGAAGTCGGGTTCTTGAAAAGTTGCTCGTGAAAATGTTTTTCAACCACTGTAATTTAAGTGACACTGTTGGAGTTTGGAAATGCCAGGAGAGGGCAAACGGACATTTTGTGGCATAGTGCATTGGATCTCCTTTTCCTCCGCGCGGGCAGTTGTCATGTGTTCGAAGATTGAAGCGAAGAAGGGAAAGGCCCGTGTCCTGTAACGAACATTATCTCTTCTCTATTCCATCCTACTGGCTTGTTTGAGACCCTGGCACTATATCGTGTGTACTGCGGGCAGCTTCTCCGTTATCCCAGTTGTCTTGCCAGATGCTTAAAGCAGCTGACTTAATCTCAGATTTCAGGTAGGAAAGTGGCTTAGGTAGAAAGAAAGGGTCACCTTTTGCGATGGCTTCTTTGGCTAATTGGTCTGCGCATTCGTTGCCTAAGTAACCGACGTGGGCTTCAAGCCATCTCAGGTATGACTGCAACTTTTCATGTTAAAAGAATTATCTTCGCTGTTTTGTCTATAAATTACATTTAGTAACATTTTTATACTTCTACCGAAGTGGCGGCTATCGGAGCAAAATATTTAGAGGCACCTAAAAATAGCTCGGAGTGTAGGGGGAGGACAACAAAATTTCAAAATTTAGTCACAAACTTTCCGGAACACTATGGTTTTGCTTCTATATTAGTCTCTATACTAGTTCTCTTTCCCGAACACTATGGTTTTGCTTCTATATCAGTCTCTATACTAGTTCTCTTTCCGAAACACCGTGGTTTTGTTTCATGTATCAGTCTCTATACTACTTCTCTTTCCCGAACACCGTGGTTTTGTTTCTATATCCGTCTCTATGCTAGTTCTCTTTCTCGAACACTATGGTTTTATTTCTATATAGGCAGCTAAAATGAAATAAAAATTTAATTTTTTCCTCAAAAAGTGAGGGGAGAAGGCTACCTCCGCAACTACTACCTCTTTAATCAACGATTTCCGAATTATTTGAACTTTTAGAATTTTCTGAACATAGAAATCAAAATACAAGCTCAAAAGTTCTGAAGAATATAAAATCAGCACATTTGCCGAAGAGCAGAAAGAACGCCTTTGATAAAAGAAAGAGAAAAGGAACAATATTACGAAGAGCCCTGAACCCTTTCGTCCCTAATGGCCATATTCCTCCCGACTTCACTCCCTGTTGGTAAATGAATCCCACATTTACACGGGTTTTTATTTTGTCAGTCTTCTTAAGGAATTAGGATGATTAAAGAAATCGTGATTAAACGTGGAAAGACTCTGAGATTGCAAAGGTGCGGGATTATGTTTTTGAGCAGGCACGTTACTCAAGTTTCAATGGGTCGATTTTTTATATTTTCCTTTTAATTTTGCAGTAATTACAACTATAGTTATGTCGTAGTGTAAAATGGTTCTTATTGTTCTTATTAAATAACTAGAAAATCACCCGTCATGGTATGTCGAGTGTAAATTACCTCTTCAGTCGAGAGATTTCCCGTCAAATTTGACGTGTTTAAATATATACGTAATTGTAGTCGTTAAATCACAAAAACAGCAGGCCGAGTTAAATTATAATTTTCATTTTATTATGGGAGAGTGACGAAATGTACGTACATCTTCGTTTAAGTTTTAAGCCAAATGTGAGCAGAAGATCCCTGCTTTTTCTCAGGTAGGGATTTAACAGATAGACACGTGATCAAAGTGAAGGGAATAATAGCTATTTTTAGTATATGACGTAAGTGTTTTAGGGAAAATGCATGGCGGCAATAAGTCGCTGATTTCGTGAGTTGTGTGCGCGTGGAAACGATTTAAATATTCTTTTAGTAATAAATATGCCAAAAAAGAGATTTAATATACCTCCAGAGCGGGAAACAGAACGAAACTGGAGTTCAAAAAAAGTGATTTTGCAATACATTAAGATTTTAAAATATATATTAGAATTTGAAATAAAATTAGGTGAGATTATTACATATATATATATATATATATATATGCGAGATAAATGGTCAACATTAATTGAAAACAAATAAAATAAACATATGTTTTATAACAGGAAATTCATTATTTTTATTACATATTATTTACACTTCTTAGAAGTCACTTCTCTGCTTGTCAAACGTTGCCAAAAAATGTTATCAAATTATATCATCACGATTGCAATAAATAATCAGAAGCATCGTGGCGTCCAAACTATATCACGCGTGTGATATACCACTGACGTAATTTACTACTTTCTATTAAAAAACGGGAATTAATTTGAAATATACGATTAATATCATTTAAAATTTCTCGGGAACTATTGATCATAGCGAGTTAAATTTTATATCGATCGATAGAAAATTTTATTTCGCCATTTTAGAGCTTTTAAATTTAAAATTAGAACAATTACTTTTTAAAATTACTGAAATTTAGGTGCTCTAACAATGAAATAATGCTGTTTAACGTCTCGCAATGCTATGGCGCGAATTTTATTGTTGGTGATGTTAGAGCGTCACTGTATCAGTGAGAGGCAGATCTGGGCTATTATATTAGTAATAATTTAGCCTTTTTAATATTAGATTTAAGAAATTTCGAATAAATTCTTTTTGTGGGATATATTGTCCCAGTCGTATTTAACATTGGGACAATATATTCCATCATATCAAATTACTTATAGAGTATTGATACGAAGGTGTGAAGTTGTTTACCTGCCATGCAAATCCTATGGCAGGAAAGAGAGTTTTACAGATGTTTAACTGGAATAGTCCCAGACGACTGTACGATTGGAACATATTGTCCCAGGAGATTTCCTGGCAAGGGGAAAAGTGAAACACTTTAAACTAGTAGCATACTTCCTTTATTATCTCAACATTAAATTAAACTACTTTTCATAATTAAATTTTAATCGCGCAAAAGTCGGGTTGAAAGGGTTAAAATAGCTTTATTCTCACTTGGTGGTAAAGGAAAGAATCTGCTGGTTTATTGTCAGAAAAGATTGTCTTTAAATGGAACATTCCAGGCAAATTACATGACTAGCTAGATTTCATTTTTTATGTCCACTAAAATAACGAATTAGCATCGCTTCGGAAGTTTTGCTTCTCTTTAATGGATAGTGTTCCTTTGTAGGCATATCCAGAATTTCATATCATGCCAGAATTTCATATAGTCTATCCTATTCTCCCCAAATAGGGTATACCGGGGCTAGTTGGCCATAGGGGCACGTTGGGCCAGTCGCGATATTTTTATTACTTTTCTGTATTTAACGCTGCCCTTGCAACCAAGTGTGTATTATCCCGCCTTCCTTCTTCCACATCAGCGTCATTGAAGAAGCAGCGCTCATTAAAGAACCAGCCAGAATTTTCTAATTTTTGTTAAGCTGGGTAAATTTCCTCACTTATGAATAATCGTTATTTTACCTTTGCCTATAAATTATAATTCCCATTTTTAGAAATAATATTCAGAAAGATAATTTTTCATTGGACTTTAGGACTTGTTTGCTTATTGAACTGCTTTCAGAATAAATCCCTACACTCATGAGAAACAAAAATGGCGATATGTGGCTAGTTGGGCTATTTCGCATGGGGCACGTTGGTATACGAGAAAGTAAAAATGAGTAGATGTCCCGTTTTGAAGGGAGAAAGCAAATGGTGACATTAGGCATGTCTAGAATTTCATGCGGTCAGAAATTTAATATCTGATCGTTTCATGCGCGGTCAAGCAAGTATCCACGCTGCATTTCTGTCGAAGTGACTCAGAGGTCACTTCTGCCCAATTGATTCAAGGTCAGTTCACTGGAGGAAAATTCTCATCGTGTTGTATCTAACGCAATGATCTAAATATAAACCGAAAAGAGTAATAATTAAGAAAATTCGCGAGAAAGCCCTTTTTTGCCCACATCCTGAAAATCAATACTTTTAGCAACGCGATGTCTCTTTTTTCCGTCCATCTATCATCTCGAATGCTTTTGCGAACGTCTTGACCCCGAAATAAATACTCGCATTAAGAGAGAGAGAAAAAATAGACCCGTGTCATAACACTCACCGCGAGATGAACGGTGAACTCCGCATCTTTTTACGCTCCATAACTCACTCCGGCAGCACGTGTTGGGACCGCAGCTCAGCGACGGGCACAAAAAAGGGCAGTTTTTTGCCCATCTGACTCGCTGTTATGTGTTTCGGTTTGATGTTTCCACGCAGCTGTCGTACGATTGACATGGACTCTGTAGGAAACGAGCATCTCTCGTATAAAAAAGACGGGGTGGGGCAGGAGGAATTTTTAACTCATCGTCGAATATTTATTTTATCAAATGAAAGCATTTATTGTTCATTAAAAGCCGAAAGAAGGGTCACGTTTTCTGAGATTGGATTGAACTTCTTCAAACGGTTTCCTTCGTCATCATTTTTGCACTTTTCACTTTCTCGTATACGGAGTAAACAAAGAGAAAGTATTGTAATCGCCAAACAATTCGAACTCGAGATGTTGACGAATCTCCACGTTTAAGACCTCCCTGAGTCCGAAAAACACAATTTGGGAATTATGTCTGTCTGTGTGTCTCACCGTTGTCTGGCAACGGAGTATCTATAAATTCGCTTTATTTCATAATCGTCTGGATGTTATCAATTATTTATTAAATTTTTAAAAAATAATAAAATTTGAAGAAAAAATTACACAGATATAAAATTGGTATCATTGAGAAGGAAAAATTTTGAAGTGTAAGAAGATATATAAATATTTTTTGTGGGACAATTTTACTTCAGAGTTACTTGGAGAAACAGTTTCGGTTAATTTCTAATTAACTAAGTGTTTAATTAACTTTAGCACTTGAAAAAATTGACATGTATCTTCCTCTTGTCTTAAAAAGTAAGTGTGAAATTTGGTTGAAATCGGTCCAGAGGTTTCGGAGGAGATGTGGAACATAGCCACATACATATCCACAATGACTTTTATTTATATTAAGATGAGACGTTTTTGTTATTAATATACCAGTCACATATTGTTCTTTTTAATTTAACGTATGTAATTATTATTATCAATTTTTGGCACGATAAGTTTCATCGGGATAAAGTGCTATTCAATTCAGACGGACATCTCCAGTTATACATCAAAACACGCTTAATTAATAATCTTGACATTTTACATTCTAAATTGCACTTCGCACTAAATTCAGGAAATTCTCAGTTCGAACCCAAATTCGTGTTTTTGAAGAAATTCATTAATATAATAGAGCATGAGAAATCGGAAAAGACAGAGATTAGACAGTATCTGGATAGATCAATTAAATCGTTCATCAAAAGTGTTGAGTTTCATGCATTTATTTAAAAAATGTCTAGTGAAGTTTAAGGCTACCGAAAAACTCTCTGAAATAAATGAAAATAATGATGAAAATAAAAAAAGGAAAATTGTACATATTTTCTTTATATTTGGTTAATTTCTATTTTTGGCTTCGCAAATGCACACTTTACTGTTCATTCATGCATTATTTTTGGCATGGTTCCTGTATCCGTAATAACAACAATTATAACAACGTTAAAACGACGAAATTAGTTTAGCATTAATTGGAGTCAAAAATTCACATCCCACGCATAAATTTCATCTGCCCAATATGATTTTGGATTCCACTGCGTCACTTGCCGGAGGAAAAAGGACATTGCGTCACGGTACGGTGTAAAGAAACGTGCAACTTACCACGCTTGATGCCAGTTGCGTTGATGATGGCACGCGATTTGATTTCTTTAAGGTGCTTTCAAATTGCTATTTTGGTGCTCAAGTGTTGTTTAAAAATAAAAAAACGAAATTCATTATTAAACAATATGAAACAATGATGATACGGATGAATGAAAATTAAGTCTGTTCATGTTTATGCACTCAAAAATTGCAACGAAACTATTAAATTTTCAGGATTTAAATGAAGAGTACGTAGTTGCTTTAGTGGTACGTTTATTGACTTAAATAACGCAAAATATAATTCTTCACGTCACTTAAAGCATTTTTCCTTTTGAAAGTAAATGCCTATATCTAACTGTTTCGATATTAGCTATTGGGCGTCGTTCACATTAGTGTTCCTTAATCATCGATAGACTATCGATACTATCGAAGAAAGCCGATAATATCGGAACTATCGACTGAAACAATCGATAGATCGACTTTCTCAAAACTATCGATAGTTTTCTCTCGTGCAATACTATCGATTGGCGCATTTCAAGTCGATAGTTTTAAAACTATAGATAGTTTTCTCCCGTGCAATACTATCGATTGGCGCATTTCAAGTCGATAGTTCTAAAACTATAGATAGTTTTCTCCCGTGCAATACTATCGATAGGCGCATTTCAAGTCGATAGTTTTAAAACTATCGATAGTTTTCTCCCGTGCAATACTATCGATAGGCGCATTTCAAGTCGATAGTTTTCTCCCGTGCAATACTATCGATAGGCCCATTTCAAGTCGATAGTTTTAAAACTATCGATAGTTTCAAAACTATCGACTGGAAGAACACTTATCGATAGTATCGCCGGGGAGAAAACTATCGATAGTTTTGAAACTAGCGATAGTTCAGTCGATACTTTGGGGAAACTATCGACTGCACTATCGATAGTTGAACTATCGATGTTTAAGAAACACTAGTTTACAGTGTTCCCTGTATATCTGAATGCATTAGTTCAAAATTTTGAAAGCCATTATTACCCCGTTGAAAATGTATTCCTCGTTTATATGTAACTGGAAGGTACAGAACACCAATTTTAATTTAAAAATAACCTAACGAATCAGATGACGTAACGTTACTTGACCGAGTCCATTTCCACGACGATCTCTGAGAAGCTATTTATAACGAGCCCATATTCTATCTCTGCGTGTCATTAACGCTTCTCCTTCAATGAAAGGCGCACTTGATAGCATTGCAGTCGGGCATGTCAGTGACTTCCTGACGGACAAGGAACAGTCTTAATCCGGAAAATTGAATGAGATCTGCACGCGTTTTTTTCGTGCGTATTCCGTTCCTATCTTGATGGACAGGAGGGACTCGCGCTCTTCCATGCCAATGACCGGAAACACGTGACCCCTGCCCCGCGCAAAATCGGCGCATCCTGTCGCATTTCGGAAAAAGAGTGAAGCGATTTTTACTTTCTCGTATACGAAGTATACAAAGAGAACGTATTGTAATCGTCAAAAAATTCGAACTCGAGATTGTGACGAATCTCCACGTTTTAGACCTCCCTGAGTCCGAAAAACACAATTTGGGAATCATGTCTGTCTGTCTGTGAACACGATAACTCGAAAACTATTAGAGCTACGGGGATGTAATTTGGTATGTGGTCTTGAAACAAAATTTGTAGGTTTCTATCAAATTTTGGACAAAATCCGTCAACGGGAAGTCTGTATGTCTGTATGTTCGAGGTCATGCGAACGCTATAACTCAAAAACTTGAAAAGCCGGATGGATAAAATTTTATACACAGTTTTATCGTCATGAATGTAGTCCGTATAAAATTTTGGGCCAAATCCGTCAAAGGGTTGACTGTCTGTCGGTCCGTATAATTTACTTTTGAAGAGAATCCGTTATATCCACACGCATGCGTATTGGAAGAACGGAGAGGAATTTCATTACGGAGTAACGAATTACGTCTGTTTGTCCTTGAGACGGTAAGAGAGGAAAATCGTTACGCATCTCTTTGAATTTCATTCTTTGTCTAGATATTTTTCAATCACTATAATGAAATACCTTCCGATAGTCATTGGATTCTGGGTAACAGTAGGTTCGAATTTTTTTATCCACGCGGGGAAAGGGGAAACGGCACCTTTTTGGGGAAGTATACGAGAAAGTTTAGGGGAGAATACTCCCGCTGGTTTTAAATGTATTCCTGAGAAAATTTTCTAATTATTAATCAAAATAGTTTCGGATGAATTTTTTTAATTTAGATCAATCAAAAAATAGAGCAGGTCGCTGAATTTGAGCCACCGGGACATTTTATGAATGCACATTAATAGAAAAGTAATGTTAATGGAAACAAATGGTAGAATTCTTTTTAAGTGTATTTATCTTCAAAAAAATGTAATTAACCTTTTATAGAAATAAACTTTAAAGTAGGAAAACATAGCTTTAAAAAATTGCAGAACAGAACAAAGAAGACAAGACAACATAATGGCGGAAACCCTCTTCTCGTCGTTGTCGGGGGTCAAGCCGAAGAAGCAGAGTTTCAAAACGGACTTTTTTCTGTATAAGGGCAGGACTTTGGTCAAATATAGCCATTTGACCATTTTCCATTCCACATTCAGACTTTTTGGGTCAACATTTTGGCTATTTTTCACTAAAGTCCTACACTAATAGTCCGTTTTGGCACTCTAATTCGCCCCTTTGTCAAATGTTACTGATTGAGTCTCCCTTATAGTCCGTTTTGGTACTCTAATTCGCCCCTTTGTCAAATATTTGAATTAATACATATGGTCCGTTTTGGTACTCTAATTCGCCCCTTTGATAAAATGTTACTAGTTAATTCCCGTTTTGGTACTCTAATTCCTTGCTGTCAGAATGTTGATTGGTCTCACTATAGTCCGTTTTTTGGTACTCTAATTCTTCCCTTTGTCGAATGTTACTGATTAGTCCATAGTCCGTTTTTGGTTTTCTAATTCGCCCCTTTGTCAAATGTTATGATTGAGTCTCCCTTATGGTCAAGTTTTGGTACTCTAATTCGCCTTGTCAGTGTTAATGATTGAGTCTCACCTCTAGTCCGTTTTGGCATAATTCGCCCCTTTGTCCGTGTTACTGATTTAGGGGTCTCACTTATAGTCCGTTTGGTACTCCCTGGTTTCTTCGAATGTTACTGATTGAGTCTCCCTTATAGTCCGTTTTTGGTACTCTAATTCTTGCTGATAAATGTTACTGATTGAGTGCCATGATC
>BGPR01015099.1:0-37518 GCA_013235015.1 Araneus ventricosus
TTTCGGTAACGCAGAAAAACTATCTTCCTAATAGAACAAATTATTAAAGTTCTTGGACCATATCGGGAAAATTCAAACCAGGATAAGAGGAGGGGCAATTTCATCTTAGTTGCCCTAACTGTTCTTAAAAACAATTTGGGCATTGCAATGGTTTTCAGCCTCTGTGATCGATTAAAAAGAGAAGGAGCACTTCTATGGAGAATTAAAAAAGAAAAGACCTTTTAGGTAAAAATAAATGTTTTATATGTTCCTTTCGTATATCTATACTTATAAAAGGCAATGTTTGCGTGTGTGCATGTGTGTGTGCGTTGTCCAGACGAATCTATCGCACTTACCGTCATGAAATTTCGCACATAGGTAGTCATAATGGTGACTCAATGCACCTCGAAGCCAGAATTTTAAAATTTAATCTAGAATTTTTTTATTTAATGTTTTGTGTTGTTTTGGGTCATTTTTGGCACGTTTACAGCTGTAGTATCTTTTCTAATGATCGTTGAAGAACAATCAATGCACCATCGTATAGAATAAACAATTTTTGTTGTAATGAAGTTTGTTTTGAATTTCCAACATAATTTACTGAATTTTGAGAAATTTTTAAATAATAGTCACTTTCCCTTTATATTTTTAACTTTCAATTTTTATTTTCTTGCATCCGACGTTCTAATAACGCTATCATTTTCAATTTTTTTAGGTATAAACCAGAATATTTATCCCTGTTTTAAAACAAGAATGGTTAAAATATTTTTCTCCGATTTTTTATGAATTTTTTTATTGATCAATTCAAAACATTTTCTCTCGCATATCCGAATCTACGAAGCTTTCGACCGAATCAAGGTTACTCTCAGTTCCCAGAATACATTTCTACTATCCGATTGGCTGGCGGTACCAAGCGAAAGTCCCGTCATACTCACTCTCGATCATTTTATTGCGTCAGCTAATCTTAATTACTTCATTTTACTGATCCAAGAATCATTTGATTTATTTGTTTTATACTTTTTGATAGTCGCGCATATATGCTGATATCTTTAGTTAAAAGAACACGTTATTCATCTCGCTCAAGTTCTTGCGTGTACTTTCACTAAAAATCGAGGGTGAAATCAATAATATATATTTATACGTTTTGATTTCGTTTTCAAAACTTTGGGCTTTGTTTATTTTGTTGAAGTCCGTGCGTATACTGCTAGTTAAATATATTATTTTTATTTATTCACATTTTTATTTACTGGGGGCTCCACTCCATATTTGTTCCAGGGGTATCCAAAGCGTGGCACTGGTGTTATGAACAATATTTAAAATAGACACATTATTCTTGAAATTCTGCTGAATTATCTAGAAGTTAGAGGTTTAATATGCATATTATATTGGTAATAAAAAACGCGTCTTTTAAATATTTTGAAAATATCTTTTGTCTCAGCAGTTTCTTTCAATCAACTACATTTGCAACATCAGTCAAATTTTGTCCATTAAATCCGAAGTCTTTTGACTCGATGTCCGTTAAACAGAGAGTTTTCTGCATTTGATGTTCGTCTGGTTCTGAATCTTTATCCAAGTATGGAACTGAAGGTGATAACAGAGCAAGAATTAGCATCATCTTACAAAGGCTTGGCCAAACAGTTAATGTTGTCACTGTACATCCGGAAAGCCCAAATTTTGATCCCCGAATGGAAGATTTTTTTTTCTCGAAGATTATCACATTGTCCAAACCAATGAAGTTAGTAAATATATTACATCTTCCAGGGGAAAAAATGTGGTAAAATTTTTCGTTAAACTAAAATGACTAAATGTTCTGGATTAGCTGAAACAGTCCGGAATTTTCACTGCCTGCTCCAGATTGAAAAAGTTTCTTGAATGTGACCCGTTTCTGAATGAAGTGTACCGGATTGTCTCGAATTTGATTATAATCGAATAACTTACATTGAAAAAAAATTAGATATAATCTTTTAAATAGCAAAGAAAAGGCTAATTCTCTTTCCCAACTTTTACTGTGCGTAGAATATGGTTATCCTAATTTGTCAAGGAAAGAAAGTGAAGTTCGGAAACAAAAATATTTCGACTCACACGTGCATTGATTAGAAGTGGAAGGCAGGAGAGAAATAATAAACTGATCATCTCTTGGTTTATAAGGTATAGCTTGACTTCTGAAATGCTTATTTTTTATATGTAACCGAAAAAGGTACCTGTCGAATTAAGTATTATCCGTTGCATTTAGTATAAATGTTATGGATAAGGCTTTTTCAAGGTCTGGGATGTTTATCAAAGGGCATAGGAGATAAGAGAATTGAATTTCCTTAGGTGACCTGAATCCACGCCCCGGATTAGCCTGAACAACCCGGATTTTCTATTCTTTGTCTCGCATTGAAAAAGTATTCCGGATTTGTCCCGAATTGAAGTTAAATGCCCTGGATTGTCCGATTTATTCTCTTATCAGTAAATAGTTCATATTATGAAAAGGTAAACTATAATGAATTAAAAAATTACTAATAAAGAATTCTACTTCACAACTTTTGCTGTGAATAGAATACAGTCACACTAATCAACTATAATGAATTCAAAAATTACTAATAAAGAATTCTCCTACCTAATTTTTGCTGTGAATAGAATACAGTCACACTAATCAACTATAATGAATTCAAAAATTACTAATAAAGAATTCTCCTACCTAATTTTTGCTGTGAATAGAATACAGTCACACTAATACGACCAACGTGGAGAGATGAACATGTAGGAAAAATAGTGAAAGTATGAGCAAAATAGATTATTTATACTTCTTTATACCTTCTTGCTCTTTTGTAAAATTTTTAATAATCAATTATTTTATTGCGTTTGATTTTTTAACTATTTATTCATGTTTTTGGATTTTGTCTAATACCCCTCCTCCCTACCCTCCGTTAGCAGCGTCCTGGAATGAAGTTCAGAAAATCTGATCGCTAAACACAACTAGTTCTAGCTTAAATTATGTTCTAATCAATCTTCTAACTAGTATCTCGTTTAAGAAATTAATCAGAAGTCGCAACAAATTTTTCTGATTCAAGTATCTTTAACATATAGGCTCGACGCGAACTTTGTCCAGAAGTTTTCTGTGATTAAAATAGAGTAATCTAGCTCTCACTCTCTCTCTTTCCTTTTCCAATCTTAAAGGAATGCATTAGTACTTAAGGGCCAGATTTTCTACTCTTCAATTCAGGATGCACTAGAACTCGGGCGTGCTATCTCTAGAAAAGTAGCTAAGCCTAGGTGCAAGAGATATTAGACAAAATACAAAAAATATGTAAATAAAAAAATAGAATTAAATAAAAGTTTAAAAACAACGAAATAGCTCCGTATTTAAAAAAATCAGGAAGAAATAAAGAAGCACAAATAATATATTTTTAAGTTGCTTTTATTACTTTTCCTTCAGGCTCATGCATGCACATGGGTTCTGTTAGGGTGATCGTATTCTGTGAACAGTATAAGTTTCGAAGGATGATTCTTCAGAAGCTAATTTTCTTAAAAATTAAATCTAGTCAATATTTTTTTAAATGAACTATTTATTGATAGGTAAAAACTGTATGATAATGGTAATTTAAATGAAGTTTGAAGTTCGGGACCATTTTCGAGTCGAAAATCAGGACTGTCCCGTGACTAGACGTCAGATCACTTTATAATAGCAAGTGGTGAAAATTTAAAATCAACTCTTTACCTAGCTTTTTAAAGATTAATTGTAGCTAATATTTTTTAAAATATGATATATCTATTTATCAGTAGAATTCGGGATAATCCGGTCATTTATGTCAAACTCGGGACACATAATTATAATTCGGGACTGTCCCAGATAATCCGGGACATCTGGTCACCTTAAAAGCATTTGTAATCATACTCCTGTGACTTCGAAAACCATTTAATTAGGATGAAACTGCTGGATGAATTAGGCATCTTTTATTCTTCAATACCTTATTAAGTTATAAATTGTATAAAAAGTTTAAATAACAGAAGAATTTTAGAAGCTTAATTGCTAGAAATGTTTGCAAATACATCATTCTTTGAAATAGTTCACTCTCTGAGATGAATCTTAATCTGAAACAGTCTTTTTCGATACGATTTTTCTTTTCTAGTATGATAAAAACTTTTGCAATCACGCATAAAAAGCAAGTAACAAAATAAAAAAAAGTAATGGTGATTGCGAAGTGTAATATTGACGGTAGTTTATTTCCCAAAGGTCTAAAAGTCGAAGATATCAGTGAAATCCAAAAGTCAACAATTGTGCCAGTCTGTTTATCATCAATGTACAAATGCAAATTTCGAAAATCAAATTTTGGTTTTTTTCGCAATGAAATCGGAAATGAGCAATAATCTGACAGTTCATTCAATTTCTATGGGAATGATTTTTGTATCACTTCCTTTGAAAGAAAAGAAAGGAAAATAAAAAAAAAATTGCGAAAATCGCCTACTTTCTTGGGTTCATTCATTATACTCGGATACAGGAGTTTGCACGAGAACAAGGCAAATTGTGTTGCTGAATGAAATACATTTGATTGAGAATGAATGGGGAATTTGTTTTTTTACTTTCTCGTATACGAAATATAGAAAGTACTGTAATTGTCAATTCGACCGTGAGTTTTTGATTAATCTCCAAGATCTCTTTGTCATGTTGGCATTGTGATTTAATTTCCTTATACTATTGTTTTTAACGTCTTACGCTTTTACTCTTTTGTTTTGGTCTCCAAATTTTATATTTTCTAGTTTTTATTAAACTAATAGAAGATAGTTCCAAAAATGTTTTCTATTTGTATTCTTTTCTACTTCTTAGTCTCTAATATATTTTATAATTCATTATTATATATATTAAAGAAACCTGTAATTTTATAATTCATTATTATATATACTAAATAATTTTGTAATCCTTTTTTCCCGAACGTTGCGCCTCTCACATGGAATCAAAAATTGATTGAAATTATTCATTTAAATAATTAATCATTTAAATAATTTAATTTAATTCTGAAAATACAAAATATATTACTTTCATCGGAAACACACAGCTGTACAAAATTTCAGAGCGTACGTAAGGAATGAATGAAAAATTGATTACAAAACTCCATCTTTACAAACATAGAATTAAAAAAATCAGTTAAATAGAAAGCATGTAATATAAGTATTTCGTTTTAATTCTCGACCCGACTGGGCTTCAATTATCAAAAATCTGCAGTCTTATAAATTATCTTATCTTTATGCAGCTGCAGACCAAGAATTTAATTCGTTGCAATACTGGTCCCGTTAAATGATGCCTAGTAATTTATTTATTAAATGCAGGATTTCCAGTTAGCAAAGTCAAAAACAATTTGATAGTATTTTTTTACAAATATTTAAGTAAAACTGTACAATGATTATTTCAATAATAACAAAAAATAATTACTCTCAGGAAAAATAAACAACACAGAAAAAAGAGCAGAAAAAATTTAAAATGCTCAATTTTCTTAAATAACTTACAGCTTTAAAAAGATAAAAAGAAAATTCGAATTTATTGATAAAATTTTCATTAAAAAATCATTAAATTTGAAGCCGAAATTCAGCATAAAATTGAACTCTCTATTTTAAGTTCTCAAGCCAAGATTAAATTATTAGTTTGAATATCTATGCAAAATTTGAAATGATTTATGCATAACCCAAGTACTGATGATTCTCGAATTCCGAAACCTTCCACGCTTTTGCGCATGCGCCAGGCGGAGTTGATTTCACCAAAATAGTGGTGAAGTGAAAAATGGAGTGAGAGATGTTTACATTTTACTTAGCATGACATAACAAAGAAATCCGGAAATGCTCTCACCTTACTCATTGCCTGTCACCCCTTTCCGGAGTAAAATCGTCCAAAAGTTCTAGTCTTGGCATTTTGAAATGATCAGTAATTATTTTTGAAAATATATGATAACATATTTTGAAATCGGAAAAATTTCAGCAAAAAAAGCACTTTTAAATTGCCACCACTTTTTGATATGAAATCAGTAGAACAAATGTGTGGAAATTTTATATGCTGGGGTTGAAATTTATCATCCTTTAAAAATGGAAAACCTTTCCTCACAATATTTAGGAGAAAGGGGGGGGGGGGGGGAAATTAACCCCGAAAAATTTTTAATAATATTTTTTTGGGGATTTCTCTTATACGAAGTATACAAAGAGAAAATATTTTAATCGTAAAGAATTCGACTTCCAGATTTTTATGAATATCTATGTTTTAGACTTTCCTGAGTTCGAAGAAATCATTTGCTGAATTATGTCTGCCTGTCTATTTTTCTGTCTGTGAACACGATAACTCATAAAACTGAAGGAGATAGATAAATGAAATTTAGTATGTGGTCTTTAAACAGAAACTGTAATCCTGTGTTAATTTTTGAATGAAATGCATTAACAGGAAGTCTATCTGTCTGCTTATCTGTGTACATGTGTTAGCTATATCTCAACAACGCTAGGAGACAGATAAGCGAAATTTGACTCATAGTTTTGTTACAAAAATTGTAGATCTGTATCAAATTTTGGACCATATCCATTAAAGTCTTGACTATCTGTCAATTTGTAAATTTTTGCATATATGAACACGATAACATAAACGTAATAAGCTAGATGAATGAATTTTAGCAAATGATCTTTACATCAGAACTGTAGAACTGGGTCAAATTTTGGACACAGTCGGTCAAAGTGCATAGGTCCAAAAGGCGTATTCAATTCTCTTTAATATACTACGAAGCTAAACACAAAACGCGTTAGATCATGTAAGTATAAGAGAAAGTCGAGGGTAGAACACTCCTCCTAGTTTCAATAAATACTAAACAGTAGCACTTTGTAGTTATGAAAAATATATAAAATTGCCAAACATAAAAATAAAAGATTAATAGACTTACTGAACATTCTATATCTTCTTGAGACCCAAAAGTATAATTTTCGATCAATTTTCACAAAAATCGAGATTAATACTCTTGATATGATTATATAACACTACATTGAATTAATTTATTAATTATATATTAATTAACATAATTAACATATTAATTAATACAATTAACTAATATAATTATAAAAAATAATTATAGATGACAGCATGGAACCATCCAAAGCAATAGACAAAGGAAAGAAACTTTTTTTGTAAATAAAACACAAATGTCCATTGAAATGAACACGGGGTCTCAAGAGGATATTTTGACGCATATATCATAAAAAATTAAAATATAATTTTGACTACAAAATAGATAACTCCACAAACAAATATACAGTACGCCCGCTAAAGTCCGTTGTCATCCCAATAATTTCTGAACGGCAAGAGCTATAGTTATAAAAGTGGGGTCTAGGTATAGTAAAGTCGCCATGCGTTACGCAAGAAAACCGCTTACAGCGCCACCCGACGGCAAAATTCGGAGTTAGTGTTCCTATCTCGGAAACGGTACAAAATAGAGGGAAAATGTCAATTACAAAGTTTCTGAGCTTTATCGATTTAGTACAAAAAGACACCTTCTGCATATTAATACTAAGAACAGAACGCTTAAATTGCACATTTTATTGTTCGCGCTTTCTGTAACTGTGACATCACAAAACGGGTTAAAAAGAGAAAAAACAATTAGTTATCACAAAAGCTACCTTTATTCCCGGTATTAAAAGTACTCTCCGTCATCAACAATACAGATTTGAGCCATTCTTTGAATTTCACTTTGCACACGTTTTAGCATATAGGTGGCGCGCTAGCACAAACAACATAATACATCATCGAAAGTCCTGCAATGTTGTCGGAAAGGTCCATACACCTGCTGTTTGAATTATTCCCACAGGAAAAGTATAATGGGGTCATATTTTCCCCCGAAAAATAACCTTTTATCCTTTTGTTCATGTCTAGCGATGTCACAATTTTGGAAAATGCGAACAAACAAATGTGCATTTTAAGCGTTCTGTTCTTCGTCTTAATGTGCACAAGGTGTTTTTTGTACTAAATCGATAACGTTCTACAACTTTGTAGTTGACATTTTCCCTCTATTTTGTACCGTTTTTGAGATAAGAACGCTAACTCCGAATTTTGCCGCCAGGTGGCGCTGTAAGCGGTTTTCTTACTTAGCACATGGCAACTTTACTATACCTAGACCTCACTTTTATGACTATAGCTCTTGCCGTTCAGAAATTATTGGGGTGACAACGGACTTTGGCGGGCACACTGTATATGAATTTTGATTCTAGAACGACTTAATGGAAGCTAAAGTTTAGGTCAGATTATTCTGAATTTTAAAAAAGAACTTTTTTATAGGATTAACGTCCTATTTCTAAGGTAATGAGTAATGTTTTTAAAGGAAATCGGAAGGTTTGAACTTTGGTCAGCTGGCAAGGATGACGCCTGAGCCGGTACGCCATCTACCTAATTTCTACATCAAACCAATGTGACCATTACCAGATTTAATACATATCAAACTATACTTGTCGGAGCATCAGTGGAATCGAATTTTCAACCCACAGCCCTCCATCCTTGCAGGAACGACTCTATTACCAGACTATCTTTGATCTTTCAAAAAAAAGAAAAACTTGCTGTTAAGGATGGTGCGTTTGGTAACGAAATAAAACGTTACATTTGTTTGAATTGCTTGCAAGAAAATTTCTCGACATTTCTAAATATCTTGGCAACAATCTATAATTCATATGCTTACTAAGGAACTCGTCTCTAGACTCTAATCCACAGAAATAAAATATTTAGATTTTATTTGCCACAGAAACATTTAGTCAAGGATTGTAACAAATATTAAATCAGCAAGAAACTGCAATAAGATTAATTGACAAAGAAGGACTAACTCTTTCTAAAACGCTGCCGATTTTGAACTTTTAAACTTCCTTTTTTGCGTAAGCAAACCATTTCTTGCCGCATCTTAGCATAAAATCTGTAATCTTACAAAAAATTCTATTTACTAAATAGAATATTTGTTTTCAGAAAAATGAATAGGTATTGCTTTTTATAATCTTGTTGATTAACTAATAAAGACAAGAATTGTTTAGTATAATGGCCAATCACTTTCAGTGATTTCAGTCAAGAAAACATCAGAGTTTATGTTTTTAATATTTTAATGCTTTCATTGTCAAACCAAGATATCTAAACAGATAAAAAGCTGTATACGTTTGAAAGTAACGAAAATTCGTGTGCACAACTATTATTCCATTTTTAGTATCCATTTTTATCATTACATGAGCATATTTATTTCAAAATCCTTTATTTTGATATCGCTTAGTAAAAACATGTCTCGTTACACGCTTAAATTTAACATCAAAACAAATATTTTAATTTTTGGGGTTCGAACAATATGACTGAAATTTTTTTCAGTATGAAAAATTATTAGTAAAGAAGATTGCAGAAAACAGATTTTTATATTAAACCGTAGATCAGAAATAATGAATCCGCCTTTTCACTTCTTTTTTAAAAGTCTTAATGATAATAAGTTCTTTAATAATTAATTGTCATTTATTTTTCAATTATCTCTCTTTGATAATTTATTATCACTTGTTTTATTAACGATTATAAGCTTTTTATAATTTATTTTTTACTACTTGCAATATTAAAAGTACATGCGTCACAATTAAAAGGAAATCATAACTTTAAAAGTTAGAGAATATGCTCAAATATTATACATAGAGATTTAAAATGTTTTGTTTGAAAACTCTAGATCTCATTCCAAAGCAAAATCAAAATGAAACCCAAGGTGTATAGGAACGATGATATTTTATGTATCGTTTTCTTTTCCGCTTTAACCAAAACATTCCTTTCCAAAATTAAAGCGAACCAAATACTTTTTCTACATCGGAACTCTGAATAGATCGTGATACGAACTGTGTGTTACGTGAAGTTTCAACAGTTCTCATGTTATTCAATGAGTTGTATGTGCAATCACTCAAAGATGCAATGAGTTGTATTAAAACCATCGAAGAGATGAGATGCTATTCAGCAAATAAGGAGTTTTTACAAGATGAATTTTTATGACTTTTTTGCATTTAAATTGCTTTTTAGGATATATGAATACAAAACTCAGTTTTGAATTGCTCAAAAAAGTGCTTACAAATATTAAAGATTGGTTGAAGAAGATAAAACCTGCTGAAGATGGAAAGTAACGGTTCATTTTTTCATCTAGAAGAAACAATAGTATCATGTGTCAAGTAATTTATTAGCAGAATAGAACCAATGCGCATGTCATCTAGTATATATCTGTACGATGTCTTTTTCTGTGCTGTGAAGTCACGTCCTTTTTCTTCCTGTAAAATGTGCAATAAACTCCAAAATTAAATTAATGTGGCAATGCACATATATCACGTAAGAATGAAGGTTATGGGTTCAGTTCTCTTGCTGTGCTCTTAACCAGCATTATTTAAAGACTGGCTTCAGCAAAGAATTGTTCGCTAGAGTCAGGCTGGCTGCTTAAAGTGTTTTTGGTTTTTCTACAAGAGAATCGCAAATGTGGGCTAATTTCTCAAAGTCCTCCATGAAGGCAACCTACCCCCATATATCGGAGTTAAGTTAGACTTCTACGTTCAGATCAACAGAAAATGCCATACTTCTCCTTTATCGTGAGTCTTTGACTCTTGTAAAGGGAATGGGTCCTTGTCTAGATCTAGTATATTGTCTGGATATACTAGATCAGTGGTTGGCAAACCGCGGCTCTTTAGCCACTTCAGTGCAGCTCTGTCACGAATCGATTTCGACTACGTACGATTATTGTAATATCTGGTTTTATTTGATGTTTGTAGCTAATTTAAACCAACTCCTAAAAACATGGTTCTTGAAAAGGATTTGGCACTCAAAAGAAATCTGAATCGTTCTACTGTTGATCTTTGGCTCTTTTGACTTATGAGTTTGCTGCCCACTATACTAGACTATGTAAGATTAGAACCCCCATCAGATAAAAATGAGCTCATTGAATTCTTGACATAATTTCTTCTTTTAATCCTGGAACTAAAAAGTAATTGCTGTAACTTTTCAATAAAATATGGAGTCAATTTGACTCCTGTTCTGTTCATTTTGAGAGTATTTACATAGGCTATGACCTAATAAACTTAGATAATTTTTATTTATTAAAATACGTTTTTACATAAATTTTAATTTTCAAAAAATTATGTTAATAAATAGTCCATAATTTGGATGCTGCACCTGAATTTTTATCACAGAATGTATAACAAAAGTTAATTCTCATTATTGGATATTTGTAATTTTGAAATCACCATTATTATAATTGATAAAACTTAAAATTGTTATTTTAAATGTAATAGTCTTTCTTGGTGTTTGTTTCTTTTTAGGGATGCTTCCAAAGAAATGCTAAAATTTTAATTTTATTTTGAAATAAATTATGTTAGTTAGATTATGGTGATGATTTGGATTCCAATTAAATCGTTGTGAAATTAATTTGTATCCTTACACTTTTCCCCTCCTAGACTTATCACTGTAAATTGAATTTAAATCGGGACCAGGGCTAAACAGCTTACTAAAGAGGTTTCGCTAAATTAAAAAAAAATCTGGAAGTACGCTGAATTCTATCATTATTTTATTATGTTTTATACAACGCTGTGAGATACTAGAAGTAATTTAGTGCAGAATTGAGAGTTCCTATGCTTTCCTATAGTAGTATTTTATGTTTTTGTTCTAACACTAATCATCGTCTTACAGAAGGCGCATAATAATGAGATTTTTTTAAAAAAATAAGGAAATTCCCAACATAAAGAATAAAATTTCGAAATTGTTATTTAATGTTATAGCGCATACATTTTTTCATAAAGAAATCTACCAGTTTCCTAAAACACATAGAAAATAAGTGAAGAATATTTGCATAAATTTAAGGCACGTAATTTTAAAAATATTCATTTAAAAATTTGCTCTCCTTCTCTGTATCTGTGTCGATGACACTACTTTGAAAGAAAATACGCATTTTATACATGAAATTTTTAATTTGAAGCTTTGATGCTCGTTCTCCAAAATTACAAAACTTGCTTCCAAAAACAAATTTTGAATTCATAGATCTCTACATTTTAAATTCAAATTACTTGTTGTTAGCTGCCTTCCATGTATTATTTTGTGAAATAATACATTCTTATAAATACCACATTAGATTTTCAATATGCCTTTCGGATTTAATATTATTTATATAAAAGAATGCAAAGCTTTTGTCGGTTGTGAACCTTATCTATTGCAGAGTTTAAGATGTCCTTTTCGAATTTGAATTTATATTTAAGGTCTGTGCAATGCATTTTTCGGACAGTCTAAGTTTTCGTTTAAATATTTGGAAATGCCCAGATGAAAAAACTTACGTAACCGAATCAGATATGCACGTTGATGTTGTGTCCACGTGCATTCCGATCTCAAAAACATATCTAACAAACATATCATGCACGAATCATTTTTCAAAGCTTGCTTGCTAAACTAGGGGAGACACAGAGAGGCGGATAGTCACAGACGCGAGCGAATCAGATAGTGGCCAGGTAGTGACGTCAGAAGGAACCGGCGAACGGAATCTATGAAAACTCACTACTCTTCTTGTCTTATGCTCCAGAAAGACCAAAGCTTTACTTACTATATTTCTATCAAAAATGTTCCTGTTATACTCACTATATATTCAGTTCCTTCTTGCATTTTTCACGTATGGTAAGAACTTTTGTTATGCCATTAATTTTTTTTTATTATTTAAATGAAACTCAAATATGCTGTTGATACTACAAATGATTTAAAGAGTGATAACTTTAATTTGTTTCAAATAAGGTTATTTATAATGGAGTAATTGTTTAAAAATTTTAAGAGATACGATGAAGAGTCTTGAATTTACTGAAGCTATGCGAATTAGCAGTGGTTGATTTATTTCAACCATTCAACTTTAAGAATATATTCGCTAAATTTTCCATTAAAAATGTTCTCGCTATATTCAATGTATATGCAGTTCCTTCTTGAAGTTTTCACGTATGGTAACAACTTTTTCTTATGTAATTTTTTAAATTTTTAAGTACAGCTCAAATATGCTGCTCAAGAGGTTGATATTACAGAGCATTTGAAAAGTTTAATTAACTTCAAATAATGTTTTTTTCAGAATGGAAAAATTGTTTTGAAATTTTAAGAGATATGATGAAGAGTTTCGGAAATTACCGAAGTTATGCGAATCTGCAATACTGGATTTATTTGAACGCACACAGCTTTAGGAATTTTTTTTGTTAAATTTTTGTCAAAAATGTTCCTGTTATACGCACTATATATTAAGTTCCTCATTGCATTTTTTAACAGATAATAAGAACTTTTTCATACACCATTAATATATATATATATATTTTTTAATTTTTCAAACGCAACTCAAGAGTGCTATTTGAACTGTTGATCTGTTATGCGTTTAAGTATGAGTAAGTTTAATTAGCTTCTAATGTATTTTTAGAATTGAAAAGTTGCTTTAAGAGATATTAAAAAGAGTTTCTGAAATTACTGAGACTCTGAGGATTTGCAGTGCTTGGTTTATTTCAAAATACACATTTTCTCGAATTTATTTCAATAAATGAAAGATTTTTTTTCTTGCTGCTATATTTAAAACAAAGTTCAAGATATTCTTTTGATGATAACAGCCCTTGTTCATTCTCTCTAATTAACTTTATTACAGTTATTTCATCTGAAAATATCACATCCTAAGGAAAAATATTTTGATATCAATAATTGGTGTAATTATATTTCATTTTACATTAATTTTTTTTAAAAAATTTCATTGAGCTTATACAAAACTAATTTGTCTTTTCACCTTCTTTTAAAACTTGAAATATTTTGTAAAAGAAAAATGTATCATTTTAACCCTTTAACGCCCAGCGTCCTATTTATAGGACAGTTATATTTCACTTCCGTAGCTATAGACCGAGTGCATTACATTTTTTCTTTTTTGCGTCATCTATCAAGTCAACGGGTATTCGCAAACCTCTAAAGAATTTTCAACAGGCATATACCAGATTTTAAAGACAAAATATCGCAATTCTGAATTATTTTATTTCCTTTTGATTAATTTTTGAGGTAATGCAAGAAATTAGTAATCTTTATTTTTTGGTATATTATACTATATTTTAAAAATTTTTAATATTTACGTAAAAAAAGTTTTAAAAATGATTTTCTACCGATATTTGTTCTAAAAAAATAATAAAAATATATAAAAAATACTTTTTCGGAATTTAATTTTAATTCACAGTTATCTTATTCTTAATGGCTTAAACATAATATAATAAAAAATTTATTGAAATATCTGCTTTAAATTAATTTGAGCGTTTACGGGTTAAAACTGTCAAATGCAATATATTTTTCACTAAATTACGAAAATTACATTAGAACTATACTTTTGGATTAAAAGAAATAGGAATATTTAAATCTTTGTCTGTGTATGATTGAATAAATCAATAGAGACCAATCGCTTGTCGCTTAAAGCTAATGAAAAAATTTCGAAACTAAACAAATATCATATCGAAAAATTTCTTCATTAGGAATGCAT
Organism: Araneus ventricosus; assembly: GCA_013235015.1. Lineage (NCBI taxonomy): Eukaryota > Metazoa > Arthropoda > Arachnida > Araneae > Araneidae > Araneus > Araneus ventricosus. The sequence continues at coordinate 14,472 of BGPR01015099.1, forward strand.
CTGATGAATGTCTAGAATGTATGCCTGATTTTGGAATAATTTTTTGAATGGTAAAAATTTATTCACTCAGGTGGGTTTTTATTAGTTTATGTCATTACTTATTGCAAACTATTTTTCTTTTATTCACTGAAGCATAAAATTGCGGAATACGCCTATCTGTTTTTAAAACTTTCGATTATATACTACATGAGTAATAAATCCTTTTTCAACAGCCCATTTCAGACTTAAATTGAATTACTGTAACTTTAACCGCCTTTGCTTGGTCGCTTGTTCTCTGTGAGATTTGCGAGCCTCTTCAAAATACTTATTATACTATTTCTTACGTATCGCAATCCAAAATAAGGTATTCTCCGATTTAAAGTTGAGGAACTTCTTATCAAAAATAAACATATCCATTTCACAAATTTGGGTTTTAGAAGTTAATATATTTAGTTTTTGGAAAAAATTAAGAGCTTTGGGGATTTTTACAAAGAGGAAAAATAACTTTTGAGAAAAAATGAGACTGTACTCTTGTATAGTTGGATAATAAGATAGAAAATCTTTAAAAAACGAATCTCAGCAAAAAGTGAATATGCTCATTTTTGATAAAACGCTCCTCAATTATAAAACGTCACGTCACTAGTTTGGTGCTTGCTCTTTACGATTTGGCGTTTCCAAGAGATATGTGCAGCTTCGTGTCCAACATTCCATAATTATCATACACTGGAATTAACTAAATTCTTATCTAAGAAATTTAATAAATTATGTGTTATTTTTAAATACCAAACCAAGCCTACAATAAAAACCATTGTAACGCTTACCGGAATGACTGCACTTAAAAAATATCAACATATGGTGTAAAGCTACTAAAATTACTTTTCTAACAAAACAGAAATGTTTACTTGAAGTTAAGAAAATCTTTTATGGAAAAATGATTGCTAATGAGGTAATATATCATTTTGATGGAAATCTTATAAATTTGTTAAAAAGCTTTTCTCTTAACAATACAACATCTCCTTCACCTTCTTTCACCTGACCTTCGCCTGGATTCTTATTTTACTTTGATGAATTATGCAGAGGTTCAAATTAAATGTTCCAATTCTTACCTTGATTATAAAATTCCAGCCTTTTTATATACTTTCATTTAACTTGACTTGTTTTGTGTTTGTAAAGACGGAATTTTGTAATCGATTTTTCACTCACTTCCTGAAGAGCTAGACTTTTGAAATTTTGACACTTATGTATTCTCGATCAAATATACTATTTTAATATATTCAGAACTCAATTATCTATATTATTAATAGAACTTATTATTAATAAATAATTCAACTAAATTTTGATCCCATACAAGTGGCGTCACCGCCACATGTAATTCTACTATCCCTTGCACACGCACCGATTTCAGCCGATCGACTTCGCTTTCGTGGCTTCTTCTCTTTCTTTTCATAAAAGTAGTAATATTTTGAAAAAAAATATTGAAAAATATTTTTAGGGATATTTTTTTTTCTTTATTGATATTATCAATATAAGAATAAGAAAATTACTTATACACAAAGAAATTTTTAACAGATAGTTAAAAATAATTATTCTCAGTGGTGGATTAAGCCTGTTAAAAGATCAGGCGCTGGGACATTTAGGTTAATTGCACACACACGCCGATTTCTGCCGGTCGGCTTTAAAACGGTCGACTTTTGCAGGAGATGCGTTCCTTGCACACACACCGATTCGTGTTCGTCGGTTTTATACCGAATTTACATCTGGATAGATGAAAATGAATTTTGGTAATTTTCGAATACAGTCGTTTTTACTGTAGTTACAATGAAACCAAAACGTGTTGTTATTATTTTTTTATTAATTTTCTTATTTTAGTTTTTAAAAAATGGAAAAAATGAAGAATTGAGAAATATCGAAATCCAATTTAAGAGCATATATTTATAATAATAATATTTCAGTCTATATATTGTCTTCAAAATGCAGTTAGTTGTTAGTAATATAAAATTTGAACAGATTATTGAATGTCTTGTTACTTTTACTTAAAGATTGTGTTGAAGATACACAACATTTCAGATGTGTTGTTATAAAACAACAACACCTCTTGGATTCGATAACTTATTTTTGTTGAATTACATACATGGAAATAATTCAGTAATTGAGAATCACAATCTTTGCAAATTTAACAAATTGGGACCGAACACTGACTAAAAGCCTTTTATATTGAATTTAAATACTCAGGAACAATATCACACAGTCATTCAAGTTCAAATTGCTAGTGTATGGGAGATAAGAGAACACAAAGGCACATGGATGGGGGCTGGTATTTTGCATCTGGTTAGATGCAAATAAGTTTGGGGAGTTTGTAGAATAATTTAGATTATCGCGATATTAAAAAAAATAAATAGATAAGAACTGCCAAAATTTTCAATCATGCCATGAAAAATAAAGAAGTTTATATTGAATAATTCTAAAGTCAAACTAAACTAACTCTAGATTGCAACTAAAAAGAAATAAATATTAAGTGAAAACAATGAAAAACGCTTCCTTGTTGTACTTTTGTACATTGTGGTACAAAAATGCTGTTATCAAAACAATTACTTGTTTACTTTTCCATTTTCAGCTCTTAAGTTTAACTAAAAATTTTCTAATTTGATTTGCGATTATAGTTCTAATAAAATAAAAAGAGTTAATAGTTTAAGAAATAAAAGTGAAGTAAAATGGATTTTTCTTTCTTTTTTTTATTTTTTCGGTAGGAAATAGGTTCTTAACGTAGGCGGTCACCTTAAAAATTTACTTAACAATACAACCAAATTATAATATGTTAACATTAAAAATCCTTGGTATAATAATCGAACACTGTGGAAAGCAACCACTTCAACATTCAAGAGAATCTGAATTTTCATTTGTTATGTGCATAAATCAAAACTAATCTAACTGTATCTAACCAGATGCAAAATACCAGCCCCCCTCCATGTGCCTTTGTGTTCGCTTATCTCCTATACACTAGCAATTTGAACTTGAATGACTGTGCGATATTGTTCCTGAGTATTTAAATTCAATATAAAAAGCTTTCAGTCAGTGTTCGGTCCCCATTTGTTAAATTTGCAAAGATTGTGATTCTCAATTACTGAATTATTTCCATGTATGTAATTCAACAAAATAAGTAATCGAATCCAAGAAGTGTTATTTTTGCTATAACAACACTTCTGAAATGTTGTGTATCTTCAACACAATCTTTAAGTAAAAGTAACAAGACATTCAATACTCTGTTTAAATTTTATATTACTAACAATTAACTGCATTTTGAAGACAATATATAGTTTGAAATATTATTATTATAAATATATGCTCTTAAATTGGATTTCTATATTTTTGCAATTCTTCATTTTTTAAAAAAATTTTTAAAAACTGAAATAAAAAAATAATAACACGTTTTTGGATTCATTTTAACTACAGTAAAAACGACTGTATTCGAGTATGACGAAAATTCATTTCCATCCAACCAGATGTAAATCCGGTATAAAACCGACCGACATGAATCGATGTGTGTGCAAGGACCGCAACGCCTGCAAAAAGCCGATAATTTCCGAAGTCGATCGACACGAATCGGTGTGCGTGCAAGGAACGCATTGTCTGCAAAAGTAGACCGTTTTCAAGCCGACCGGCAGATGTCGGTGTGTGTCCGAGTAGCCTTACGGACGAATTAATTGGTATATTAAATGACACTGTTTAAAATAGATGGTAGTAATATGATTCTGCAAAATAATGATGATTATAAAAATAAATTCATATAGAGAGTGTTCAGGAAATAAACAATTTCATAAATTTGTCCTTTGTGATCACTTTAAAAACGAAATAAGTCGTAAATGTTTTAATTCTCTCTTGATTCTATATTTTTTTGATGATGTTGATCAGGGGGAGATGAAAGAGCGACTGTTTCAGGTATCGTATTTGCAATTTAGCGTGTATTCAAAATTAAAGTAAATCTTTTGCATAGATTCAGAGCGCAATATTAATTCTACTAGCCTAATCAAGTATGAGCTATTAAATCAGCGTACCATATCTTTTAGATAGCTTTATTTTAAAAGTAACCTCAAATTTGGTTACTTTTAAAGGTGAATGATGCAAGAAATTATTTTGAAGCAAGAAATCGTTTACATACGATTATTATAATATAAAGAAAGTAAATTTCCTTCAAGAACTCATAAACCACCTTTTTGACTCCTTTCAATAATCCTTAAAAAGATCTATTAGTAATATTTAATAGTAATCTTAGTGTAACACTTTATTTTCGTTTTCGATAAATATGCAATTGAAAATTTCAGAATCTCTGTTTATTAGTTATATACTCTTTTGTGTAGTTTTTACTTTTATAGGAGACTGTACATTTATAATCCATATTCTTTGCATACTTTTATGGAATCGAATACAGTTGTTGCTTGCATTGAATTGCAGCTGTAATTAAAGTTACCTTAAAGTTTACAATTTGTCTCTAAATAGTAAAAAAGATTTGATAGCAACGGCTGATGTTTCAGGAGTTTGTCTAATACAATAGCTTTTCAACGTTGTTAAAACCTCAAGTTTTGCTTACACCGTATTTGGTGCAACATGGTCAAGTCAGATTCTTACGCCACTGAATTCCATGAATCAAACATCAACCTTCTAAATGTCGGCATTCCATAATATAAAAGCAGCAGGTTTTTAAATCTCAGGCAATTAGTAATGTAAAACTTATTAAAGGAGGTGTATTTGTGTATCTATTTTGAATAAGATATTTACACATACTGTTCGGAGCAACTTTAAAAATCAATCATTCGCAAACGAATAAATAATTTCTATCTTCATTCGTCAACGAATTATTGATTTTCACAGTTTCTTCGGACTTCTGGATCACCCTGAACACTTAAAAAGAGATTTTTTGAAACAAAATGCAACTCCTTAGGTGAGCCTGAAATATTTAAAAAAATAACAAAAAAAGCCACAAAAAATTACTTGTGAATAAATATTCATATGTTCGACATATGCGTCAATTTCTTTATAATGATTTTAGTCAACGTAAAATAATTTAAAAACAAAAATAAGAAATAATCTGCGATCAATGCCCTACAAAGAATCGAAAAATTGACTTTTAGATAGTTGCGTACGTCGCTGGTATATTTGTTAAACATTTCTTAAACTTAAAGGCAATCATTCAAAATATCATATTTTTATTTTCCGCCTGAATCAATAAACGCAATGCTGGTCTGTGGGTTATCAATTCTAGCAACCTTTTTAGCACTGATTCAGGGAATTGTTATGATGCGGGATTATTGTACTTTTCGTTCGTAAAAGAAGGAAAAGAACGAGTTACATGCTTCACAGAGTCAGCTCATATTTCAAGAAAAAATAAAGGAAGATTCTGGTTTCGCTATAGAAATTGAAATATAGAAGGAAAAATCTTTATCTTTAGTAAATAACTAAATATGAAGGAAAAACTATCTTTAGTAAATAATTTTTTGTTTCGCCATAATCATTATGCCATTTTTTATTACCTATGGTATTTACTTATTATGTTTGTGAAATTTTCTTTTTCTTTTCTTTTGTTTCCATAATGGATTTACGGCTTTTCTTTTATTCCTTTCAAGTTTCTATATCGTTTCTTAATAAGTGAGACTACTTATTTCACCTTTTCAAAGTTTCAAACAGGACGAAAACAACTGAAAAATTTCGCAACCAATAACGAATATCTCTGAATTTTTTTAAATATCTGGTATGAATATGAGACCGCATCTTTCTATCAGAGTGAAAAAAATTAGAAATATTTGTTATTGTTTGCGAAAATTTGAGTTTTTTTTCTTCCTCTTTGAAATTGAAAAATTGAAATAGGGGTGTTGCTTGTTAAGAGACGATATGCTCCGGAAAGTCCACTACCAACAGTACAGTCCAATATCTGTACATTTAAAGTACAAACTAAGAAAGCATAACTAAGTTTCGAAACAAATTCACGGTACTGTCAAAACCCATTATCATTATAATAAACATAAAAACTGCAGTTTGTTATAAGTTTAAAAACCAGCGGGAACGCTCTCTTCTCTACTGTCTCGTATGCTTGCACAGTACGTCGCGTTTGGTGTTTAGTTTTAGTTAAGACAATTGAGTATGTATTTCGGACCGAACGATCTCTTCTCTACTGTCTCGTATGCTTGCACAGTACGTCGCGTTTGGTGTTTAGTTTTAGTTGAGAGAATTCAGTATGCATTTCGGACCTCTACCAGTTCGTTGATTGGGTCCCAAATTTAATACCTATTTACAATTTTGGTGGTAAGAGTGTTGTGTTTTTGAGTTACCGTGTTCATAGATAAACAGACAGACAATAAACGTACGTACGAAATTAATCAAAAATTAAACATATGCCGATGTTTCGGGTGTAAAGATTATATACTAAAATTCACCCAACTGACTTGTTTCGTTTTTCAGTTATCGCGATTACATACGCATGAATATACAGATTTGATCGATTTGACCCAAAACTGAATACAAATCACAAGTGTATAAATAAGGCCATATGTCAAATTTCATCCATCTATGAAAAATTAATTGAATTATCACGATCTTTTGCAAACGTACGGATAGACAGAAATATTTCAGGCAGACAGACTTCGTCCAAAATTGGACAAAAATTTACAATTTTGGTGGCAAGACTTAATACCGAATTTCATCTTTCTAGCTTGTTGCATTTTGAGTTATTGTGTTCAGAGACAGACATAATTCCAGAAGTGTTTTTCGGGAATTTCAGGGGAGGTCTAAAACATGGAGATTCATCCAAACTTCTCGGTCGAATTTTTTGACGATTTCCATAAATTTTATACTTTGTATACGAGAAAGCAATAAATCATCAAATAGTTAGCTCATAAACTATATCTTTTAAGTCCTCAAATCAGTACGAAGCAGATTAAATTGCTATGACTATGCAGCAACACATTAATGGATATTTATTGCTGAAGTAAAAAAGTATAATTAATGTCCCGAGTTCCACAATGGCGTATCAATAAAGTGACAAAGATCGAAATAATCTGTCAGTTTTACATGATTTGATGTAATTTAGTAGTTTTTAACAAATATTTGTATTACTGAAAAGAAATTATTTTCTTGCTCGTGACAAAACAAAATTGCTCCTAAGAAATTTTTGAATTATCTCTCTGCCACTTTTTGAAACACTTTTATTTAACTTGACTTTTTCATGCTTTATAAAGAATGGAATTTGTAATCGATTTTTTACTCACTTCCTAATGCGCCTAGCTTTGAAACTCGTTCTGGATGACAATGCACTATTTAAATATTTTCAGAACTTAATTAATCCGTTAATCGATTAATTTAATTCAATTTTTATTCCATATTGTTGCTCTATTTAGTAGTTAAAAATCTTCGAGAAAAATTGATTTCATAATATTCAAAGTAATGAATTATAAATTGAAGACTAAAAATAAAAAATAATTTAAATAAAATTTTTTACTGCTATTACTACTTTAAAACTGACTGCTAATTAAACTACTTTTCAGTACATTAATAAAAGTTTAACTTTAAAAACTGTTTTTATTAAATTTATTATTTTCATATTAATTTGAGTATTTTATCAGAACAAAGTGAGTAAGATTTGAAAGTGAGCGTTCTGGAAAATTTACCAATTCGTCTATTTCGAAAAGCACCAGAATGATGTTTCATTCGCATCATACGGATCTTTCAGTTTTTACTATTCTTGTTTAAAAGCCAAAATTGGATTGATAGGTGAAGAAATCTTTATTAAGATGCTACGTAATGTTTGTTACCCTTCCATTTGCTTAATAAACATCTTTTTTTTCTGCTGAAAATTTGCCTAAGAGCTGCTTAGTTACAAGTCTAAAGAACAGTATTTGCAGAAAGATTGTTTTTGCTTGATTTTTACCTTTCAATAAGATTGGAAATAGCCGAGGCCTTTTAATAGATTATTGAATAGTTAAGTCCAATTTATATTAACCTTTCATAATGACAGTAAAATAGAAATTTTACTTCATAGCCCCAAATTGTGCATCTCTTCCAATCAAGAGATGAACAACTTGTATAAATATCACATTTGTTTCCGTATGGGAAAATAGAAAAAATTTCTTGCGCTTCAATTTAATAAAATTGTAATTCTTTCCAGGATAAAATCAACCTTTAATTGTTTTCGAGAAGATATTTGAACTTATGTAACATCTTACATAGGTAATATGACGGTTAACATACAAGCTGCATTAATGCTTTAGTTTATTTTAGTTATATCGGAGTCCCGTTTTAGAACAACAGGAAGACTATTTTGGGATGGACCTTGTAAGTTTGAACGGTGGTCAGATGGCGAGGAAGACACCTTAAGCGGGTCATTAACGGGTCATTCACCGCTGTTCCAAACTGGAATTTTTGGAACAAGAGAAGGAAAAATCAATCGTCAGGGTGAGAAACCAATAGAAATTAGCGGAACGGAAGGGTCAGAATTCAGAATAGTTTGCAGTCTGATTGGAACGGCCGTTTCGCTTTTTGAGGACCTCGCTGCGAGGCTAGCGGGAAAACAATAGTTTTGCCTAGATTGTGACCTCGCATCGAGGCTAGAAATGAAACTCTAAGTCTCCCGTGTTGGGAAAGAGGAGTGTGGTTGGGAAAAATTCTGCGACTTTGAACCTTGTCTCAAAATAAACTTTGGAACATCCGGGAACGCTTTGCCTAATTTTTCGACTAAAATGGGTGGGGAAAAAACCGCTCTTAGGACAGGTGACATAGCTTAGCCTTCTCGTGAATGTCCAGCGATTCACCGCCGCTCAGTTCCGAGATTTTTGGAACACGGGAATGAAAAACTTTTTGTCAATGTTGAAAATTGGCGCAAATGGATTGGATGTTTGGAATTCCGAATAGTTTGAAGTCTGATTGGGACAGGGTCTCAAATGGCCGGATGGCCTTTTCAGACCCCGGTGACAAGGTAGCGAGAAAATAAAGCTTCTGCCTAGATTGGGACCGAGGCTAGTAAACTCGGAAATTCCCCGTTTGTGGGAGGAGGAGCATGGGTGGGAGTGAGTCTGCGACTTTGAACCTTCTCATCTTAAAACAAACTTTGGAATATCCGGGAATGACTTGCCTAAAATGTTAGCCTGCATTTAGTAGAATACAAAACAGTTCTTGGGACAAATGGCATAGCCTAGAATTCTCGCGAATGCCCAGCTTTAGGTCGCCCTTTTCATCTGTCTCTCTCTCACTTCCTCTCTAAATAATCACGGTACTCGAGTGGGAGAGCCTTTGACTCTGGACTTCATATTTAGAAGTCTCGTTTTGAAGCAACAGGTAGATTGTTTGGGGAAGGACCTTCTTATTTTGAACGGTGGTCAGATGACGAGGAAGACGTCTTAGGTCGCCCCTCTCATTTGTCTCTCTCTTTCAACTCCTCTCCACGCAACCACGCTACTCCGCTGGGAGGGCGTTTGACTCTGGACGTCAATTTAAGATGCACTAGTCCCATATACATGGCAGATCTTTGTTGAAATTGGGTTTCGAGTCTGGAACCTTCCAGAAACCCTACCTTAGTCAAAACCTTACTACTAGACCACGACGTCAATGGAACAAAGTCTAAGATTTTTATATAGCCGGCATTATATAAGTTACATTTAATTTTTGTATTTCTTTCCTTTTTTATTATAAACACTAATATAAATCAGAGAGTTGTGTGACATCAAGGATTAATTAAATAGATTGATTGTATATTGCCTTAAAGACATCCAATTGAGCGTTTCAGGAAATTCTGGCATTTTCGACAAAGAACTTAGTACCTTATTTGATTTCTTATAAATATGAACAATGTGGGCGTTCTCTTTTAAGTTACAGCAGAAAAACACCCCCAGAGTATTTAATTTTTGTCTTTGCTTTCAGAATATCGTCCTTCGTAAAGCATTAATGACTTCTACTCTGAGAAAAATGTATGATATTTTATTTTTCAGGATTTAACTTCACTTTGTTGCAATTTGTTCGTGTTGTAAATTATTTTTGCCAATCCTTATTTTCGATCGCAGGTGCCAGAAATACTCAAATGCAATTTTGAATAAAACATGTTTCCATGTCTTTGCATCTCGGCATCTGAGGTAACAGTTGAAGTGTCAAACTGAATTTGGTAAAAAAGAGGCAGAAATTGAAACTTCGAAATAAGATAAGAAAGCTTATCGGATCTTAGAACAGAAAGCTCGTGACAGAAATATTCTACCGTCCTTTTTATTTCGGCAACAATAAATTTTTCTTATTGTTTATTGGTATCACGTAACGTCAATTTTCCATCTGGGAACGTTCAGGAAATTTGAATTTCACATATGATTGATAAGCATAAATGTCACTCCCAGTTTCTATCATCTCGCTGAACACTTCGAATTATGTAGATCATACGTATATATAGATCTCAAACGAAAAGGGAAATTAAGTAAATCTACGATCAACGGAGAAACTGTGAACTGTTGAGAGACAGACCACTTTAGGATCTCTAAAACTGTCTTTCTCTTTAAAGGTGTGGGGAAGAAGACTCCTTTTCTATATAGTTTTTGAGTGTTTTTTGAAAGCATTGTTTTATAGACCCTGTTGTTATAGATCTTAATATTTCTTCATGTACTTCATGCTATATGCCATCTAAATGAATAAATGTAGAAACAATACGAAAATTCAAGCTTAGGATAGCTTTAGAATTAGTGATTTTTTCAAACATGCCAAATATGAATGATATTAAAATATTTTATCCTGCGCAAACATGCAATATGGTGTCCGTATAATTAAAAGAAATTTTCGCCCATGTCGACTTTTCAGATCCATTCTACAAACTGGCATTTTTTATGATTACTGTACTGTTATGATTTTTATGATTACTAGAATACAGTGAAAAAATTTTAATACGTGCGTCAAACTCCGAAATTTGAAGGAAATTAATCATCGAATATGTTACATTTAGAGATTTGCATTAGTATATCATGTCTAGTGAAATCTCTTTAGTAAATCTTTAGTTAGTACGTCGTTTTGTGTTGACATACACACATATCTTTGGTGGAAGTGGGTGTCGAAGCCAAAACCTTACCACCATCAGGCAAAGTATCAATTTATGCCTATTTCTTTCAATGTTAAAAAATATCTTTATAGCGTCGCAGGCATTCCATACAGCGTCGCCTACACTGAACTTTCAACGGTGCACGTTAAATCCGTCGGGGTTAAATGTCCTCCCGTGTGTGGGTGGACATTTGGAGAGGGGATGCCGCCTCGGGTGTCGTCCTCGTCATCTGACTACGGCTCAAAATTACGTGGTCCGTCCCAAAATAACCCTGGTTTTGCTTCAAAACGACAAGTAAATATAACTAAACTAAACTAAATTGAACTTCGAACTCATAGATGTTTCACTTTTTATCTCAAATAAAAACGGTTGCATTAGCCAAAGCATAATCAGGTGACTCCAGGTCTCCTGAGTTTTGTATAAAGTAGTTATGGGATGGAGGAAGTCTTGGCATGGAACATATACATACCAGGATTTGTTCTGAAAAAAATTTTAGAATATAAAATCAGATCACAGTAATGTAATTAGAACCTAAGCCAAACGGCGTAGTAATAAAAACATATTTTTTTAAACGAAATTAAATTTTTAGCGTTTCGTTTCAAACTCCCCTGAAAAGAAAGAAAAACCCAAAAAGATTATTACAGTAACGGTAGCCATTTAAATTTCTATCTTTTTCAAAAAAATATTATATAAAATATTGCAACATATCTAATAATGAAATTTATATGTTAAAATTTTGTTATATCTTCTGTGACTGCAAATCAAATTAGAAGAAATATGTATATATGGTTACTTTCTTATGGATGGTTATTGCAGTAAAAGCATTTTAATTATCATTAAATGTTGTTCTATCATTTTAAATTCGGAATTTCAGGAACTTCAAAATTTTAAGATTAATTATTATTGTCTTACTTTAAAAGCACAATAATACACTAAAATTATTATAAAATCTCATTAAAAGTAGACTTATGCCATCATATTGTATTATTAAAGTGTGTATTATCATAAAATATTTTGATCCAAGATTCTATAGACGTCTTTCTCATTAGTATACAGTTTAGAAGCAGTTCCTTGAACGTTCTACGGATGTTTTATTGTATATTCAATTGTGTTCAGATACAATTTTCCAACAGGAAACAGACTAGAATTAGATCAAATAAGGCGTTTTTGTCTGTTTTTGGTCTACATTTATGAATGGATAACTTGCAACAAGATAATCTTTTATAATTATGTCTTGATCAGCGATAGCACATTATAGACTTATTATTATCAGGCATGTGTGCATGAAATTCAGCTTCAAAACTAAAGTACAGGTGAAATAAAATTGATGATGATCCATAACCTCAAATTTTTCACTAAGCAATTTAAACTATATTTTAAGATCAGATTATTTTAGTGACCTGAAAAGTGTTCCAAAAATCATTCATAGACTTCAATGAAGATTCACATTGTTCAAATGTGCCCAGTCTTACAATTTTTCCTGTTCACCGAGTATTTCGATTAACAAGAAATCTTGATGATAAGAATCAATATTCGATTACCAATAAAGTTGTAAATATTTGTATTTATGGATAATCTCACCTTTGGATCATGTGGGAGAGTGCTAGAAAATAGAGACCGTGAGAACTGGTAGAAATTATTTGCATCAAAACATTAAAATTATTAAACTTGATATTGATAGTGACCAGGAATTTCAGAGACAAATCATGTCTTCGCAGTTGTTTTGTGATTCAAATACAGTTCATTTCTTGAGCTCTAGGCTGATTTTAATTGTTTGCATGCTGGTGGACAAATCTTAAATACTACTTGAAAATCTAAATTCGGCATATAACTTATGGATAAAAATCCAATGAAAATAAAAACAAAGCCAAATTTAAAGGGATCTTTCTGAAAATATGTAAAGCCGACCTCCTTCAAATGAACACGAGTGGTTCCAATGAATATTATCGAAAAATCTTTTCAATCAAACTATAAACGTAGCAAAAATGCAAAACAACAAAGCATTAGAAAACAAAGTATAGTTCATCATAAGCGATGGTTCTTGGTATCATTTTGCCATCTGAACGTTCCCTTGAATTCTTATCATTCTCTTGATTTAGACGCAAAAAGTCTAGACACCCTTTTTCCAAATCGCCAACATTAAAAAACTAACTACGAAAAAAAAGATGCCATTGTCCCAAAAATGTGATAATCCGTCAGAGCAAGATCTGTACTATATGGTGGATATGATAGAAGTTCGATTTCTTCAAGCTCTTCTAATTTGTGTTGTGTCATTTGAAGCGCATGAGATCTGGCACTGTCTTGCTGCAGGAGAGCTCTCCCTCTATTGACCAAACCAGCAGTTTTTGCAGCTTATGTAATGTTCCGCATATATTAGTATCCTTGGAGTGTCCAAGCTTTTCTGCAAGTTTTCGGTTGCTAGTAGCTGGTTTCTCCTCTACGTTCCCTTTCAACTCCTCAGATGCTGGGGTAACTCTTCTAGGTTTAATTTCTACTTTTAGATATCTTTCCTTGATACTTTGAATTAGTTTTGCGCTGTCCGGTCACTGATACTTTTATGGCCCTCAAATGTACGAATTCTGTGAGTAGCTTCAGTGGTTTGAAAGACTATTTAGAAATGATGCCTCAAGATGGATAAAATGTGTCTATTTGTATCACCAATTATCCGATCTTGAAATGAAAGGAAAAATTCTGGACAAGTGTAAATTACAGAAGGACAGATAATCTTTTAAATAAATAAATGAAGTAAATTGTAAAAATCTTTTGAAATGTTTGTGCATTTCTCTTCTAAACAATGGAATTGATTTTCTTAAGTACCTTCGAATAAAACAAATGACATTGTTATTTATATACTACATACTTTTAGCCTATACTTGCTACATCTTGCTTTAGCTTTGTGGTTAAGGAGTGCTTTTCTTCTTTCTTTCAGCAACCAAATTCATCGCATCTACTTGGTTGTCTGCCTCAGCCCTCATCTCCAAAGAGATCGAGGCATATCTAGAGGTTTCTCTAGATATGCCCAACCTATTCCACCACTCTCTTCAGATTTATCTTAGCAAGCTTTTCTTCAATTTTACTCTCCTGGTTGTGTTCAGAAATAGCTAGAATGTTAATCAACTCTTGAGATCATCCCTATGGTTTATATTACACTTACGTTCATGTATTTTACACATACGTAAATGCAGAAGATATTTAAATTAAATAAAAATAAAACCATATACACAAATTCAATTAATACTCCCCCTCACACACAAAATTTAGCAATTAGGATACAAAATTTCCATATAAAAATATATGCATTCTATATATCCATCTATATACTAATTTTAACTATCCTGATCAATTTTAGAATTATTTCAATGATTTTCTTTTAACTATTTATAATTATCGCACCACGAATCAAAATTCACTTTACACCTGTCATTGACCCACTGTTTCATTCAAAGAAGGATGAAATTGAATTCATTTAATAGAAAATTAACATATAACAAAAATACGAATAGGCTCCAAGTTACTACCATCGATATTGCATGTATAGAAACACTTCAGTTTTAAATTCTCACTGCTATTCAGTTGATAATAAAGGCAATTTTATTTCTCTATATAGAGATCTTTATCTTATTGGATTAGCAGCTTTTAGAATTAAACTCAACTTCTGAAATAGTACTTTCTTTCTACCTTCATGAAAAATAAAATATTACTCGTATGTAGAACTGAACAGTATTGGTTAACTTCTATTGACTTGTTCCATTACAATGAGCATATTGAATCTGTTAATCCATCAGTCGTTTTAAAGCAATTTTGGATCAAATAAATTTGACTTTAAACCAGGAATTTATTAACTTTATTTAACTTAGTACATTAAGATTATAAAACACATACATGGGCCAAGACAATAATCGGTAATAATAAATCCATCTTTACTCATCATCTTGCAATATCATTTTCTCGTAAAATTTATTGTATTACTGCAACTGACTCATATAAGAAAAGAGAGTATAATACCTCTTTAAACATTAACCGAAATTTCTACAACATTTTGTTCCATGGATATAGTTTTTTGTATTGAAAGTTCATTGACCCTTCCGCCTTCGTTTTCTGATTGGACCCTATTTGCTTGACTGGAAGTGCTGATGTTTTCTCTATTTATTCTGGACCTTCAGGGGGTAAGAATGATTTGCTTTCCCTTTTCCTCAGGGTCGGACCTCTTTCCTCAGTGTATCCTTTCTTCATCTCTTCAACGGATATCTATCTACTCTCCGTCTCCCTTTGGGATTGTACTGCCCTTCGGGTTGTCAAAGCTTCCCCAATGAAATTATGAGTTACAGCCTACTTGGACCTATATGGCCATTTTTCTTCTTGTCGATGCTGCAAAACTAATAGGGTAGGCAGAATGTTCTTTAATATTGCAAACAGGTATAATTTATGCATTATATCACCTTCCACATCAGGGTGGTATGGTATTCCTTTTGCCTCCATGATAGACCTTGCCCAATTAAAAATGCTTTTCCAATAAAGTTAATATTTCTTATTTAACTAAACTTTTCTCGTGCTAAATAACTCCCCCCTCTTTTGCATTGGAAGAGGGGATTGAAGCAACCACTATCCCCATTATTCATCTCTTCACAGTACTGCTTTCGCATTCTTAAAACGAAGTTATTAATTTCCGAGTCCAATTTTGAGATTGACAGTCACCTATCCACTGCTTCAAAGTCCACATGTTCTTTAAATATGAAAGCAACAATCATCATCTAAGAGTTCGTCTGACTTCTAAAAAGCTATGAACAACTTCGATTCAATACATAACTCCAAATCTGCCTAGGATCTAAAATCAGAGTAGCCACTAAAGTCCTGAAGCCCCCGGCTACAGCTATAGTCATGGAAGTGGTGTCCAGATATAGTAAAGTGATTATTCAGTACGCTATGAAACATCGCCACCTAGTGGGAAAATTAAGAGTTAGTTTTCTTATCTTGAAAGCGGTAGGGGATACGGAACAAAAGGTTAATTGTCGAGCATCATTTATTTAATTAGAAAAGACACCTTGTTCACATTAATGTGTATATTAGAACTCATAAAATATGCATTTGTTCGGTCATGATTTCCAAAGCTATGTTGTCAAGAAACGCGGAATAATGGAAAACTTACCTGCCCTTATGCCCATTTATTCTTCTTGCTGCCACAATACACTTCGACACCCCATCTAGAATTTTCGATCACCCAGTTATTGGCGTTCTGGTTATTGTACACGTCATTACGCTCAAAGTATGCCTCATCCGTTCATATCATGTCTGCAAAGAACGCTGGCTGATCCTCTAAGTGATTCATGATGAATAGTGCCTGTAAAGATGTTGGGCGGTACGAATGAATTGAATGGCCTAATTCGTCCCGGATTTTCCAATCGCAGCGTTTGGTGAAGCATCCAATATACTCGCGACGTCAGACATTTTGAAATCGTGACCAAACAAATACGCGTTTTATGCCATCCTTTTTAGCATTAATGTGTGCAACGTGTCTTTTTGTATAAAACAGATGATGTTCTACAACTTTGCAATTTATTTTTTTCCCGTATCTCTTAAAATTTTTTTGAGATGCACATAGCTAATTAAAATTTGGCGATGTCTTTGTCTGACCTAACTTGACAACTCATTTACAATTTCTATCCGGAGTAGTTTCATCCCATGTGATGCCGTTTCAATGAGGAAAAATAGCGATTTTTTGGAGGCATTTTTATGTCATTTTTCACCTAATAAGCTTGCAACAAATGTTGTGCGCTGTACTGAATATAACACTTGTATTATATTAACCTCCCGTCGGACGAAATTGATATAATAAGCACAGTTCCCATGTTTTATTATTGTGACTTCAAGTATTGTGTGGAATATTATTCTACAAATTATTCATTTAATTGGAAAAATTTAAATCCGATCTATGGAAATGAGTTTGTTTCCAGATTTTTTCGTATAGGCGATGTACTGGTTTATCCGCATCTGGAATGAGTTGCAATGTTGTGTAAATAAAAGAAATACCCGCAAAATAAATAAAATTGAAAGTGTGAACTTTATCCAAAAATCAACTAAAAGGCTCTTATAGGTAGACTTAACTAAAAAAATTCTGGAACTGACTGTAATCCTCTATTTCCGCCTTTTCCCGTCTTTCATGTTAAGTTCAGAAGTATGTTTCATATGTATGTTTTCTTAAAATTCTAAGGATAAATTATTCTTAAGATTTCAGAGATTTGATTAATTGCAAAAAGTTCAGTTTATTCGCTTTAAAAGCTAATTTTTCAGATCTGAAAGCTATTACATAAAAAAATCAGGCGTTTAGAGGGTTAAACTAGTATTTCTGTGACTGCGTCCTCATAGCCCCCCTCCCAAAAAAAAGATCTGCTCTTTGTCGCAGTCTTTAAAGGTGTAGCCATTTTTTTTCCGAATTATTTGCACAGGTCACATCTTTCATCAGTATTCACAAAATCACAATTAATTGTCTTGTCATTACCAAAATGACTCGAATGTGTTTTAATTGAGGAAAACTCTCCATTGACTCGGCCAAACATTGAAAGCATTAAAACGGCAACCATCTTGAAACGGAATAAAAAAAATAAAAATCGTAACACTTCAATCATTTTTTAAGATAGCTAGGGACATTTATGCAAAATTCGAAGAAAATAGAATAACGTGGTTGGTCATGACTGCGTAACAAATAAATTTACACACAGACGAAATTGTGAACGGTCGAGTTGAAACGGGATTTTCCTTCGCTCGGTCAACTTAACACATAAAGGAAATAAAGCTGTCACTTGAGGATTTTAGTTATTAATCGGTAGCTGGAATAGTTAGAGCTGCTGTTCGAAATCAAATAGTCGAAAGTTTATATACCTTTTTATTTTTCACTCATCTCTACTAATAACAAAAGAGAATGTGCGTGTGTTGGCGTTTTACAGGGCAGACCGCTGGACCTTGAGCTACGAAAATTGGCGCAAATATTCTTTGTAGGGTGCGAATGTGCACTCGGAGGGTTTTTAAAAACTTTAATTAGAATTTTATTTAATTTAAAATTAAGCGAAATCTTGGCTCTTTTCCTTGATAACGTGGGAAAATATTATTGCACAAAAATGGTTTTTACACCATCTAAAAATTTAAAAAATTATCTTTTCTATTTTACCAATTTAGTTGCAGTACAATTTTTCTCTAATTTTACTAATCTTTAAAAGAAGTTACTTACATTTTTCAATAATATTTTGCCCACTATTGTAATGAAATTCAACTAATCTTCATTGTTACAACAAATATTCTATCCTGGGTTTCTCTTACGTTGTTGATAGCCAAGGTATAAAGATTTGGCTTTAAAAATTTTATTTTAATTTATTTTTTAAAAATTTTGCGGTAATTACAGACGCGGTTTAACTTCCAAAGTAAGCAATGATGAAAACTTTTTATAGTTTGTGCATTTCTAAACAATACCCCTGTTTTCTGTAATGTAATTAGATGTATAAAAATATATTATCGCTCTTTAAGCTTGAAGTTTTGTTTTCTTATTGGTAGTGCACTAATTTTTTTATTGGGTCAGCAAATTAAATTTCTTTAATATTGCAAAAATTATGAAACATATTCGATATTCCATTACATTTGATTCTGAATGATTTCACTTATTATCCTTATATATTTTATGATGATGATTCTATTCATAAAGCTAGTTATTGGTTAATTGAGATCATTTCCAGATTCAAATTAAAGATCGAACTTTCGGTGAATGACAGATAGAAAGAATTGGCAAACTAAATGAACAGAACTGGTGTAAGATTTCTAATGTCGTACAAGTTACATGTCTATCAAAATTTAAAATTACTTTGAGGGAACTTATTGAGGGAGCAATTAAGATCAAGATATGCATAAAAGATTGTAGAGATTTTTTGCAAGCCATAATACCGATGAACCAGCTGGTCGCCAAAGGATGGTTCAAAGGAGTAGCTTGTATAAAAATATGAGCAAAACATTGTCCCGAAGGTAATTAAATTTTGAATAACCCAGAAGCATTATATAGCAACAGAAAGTAATTAAAAGTCTGAAAAATGGTAATTTTCGTTGGCAAGGTAAAATCGATTAGGTTCTCTGTTGTAAAATTTAAGTTAGTGAGTGAAAATCAAAACTTTGCATGGATATGTGCTTGAATTTATTTTCCTGACTTTAAATAATTAAAGAATTTAGAAATCAGATATCATATGGCAGAAAATAATTAAAGATGTGAGTAATTACAGAAGAGTGTTAGATGAAGGCATTCGATGCGCATTTTGATTTTATCCTTCTTAAATAGGAGAAAGTGGGCCCTAAAGAGATATTTTTGAATAAATATAGTTTCTTTTGTAGACATGTAAATGTCTGTGTTTCATAAATTTTAGACTAATTTATCCAATAGTCAAAAATTATTCTAAAAATTAGTCCAATAGTCAATTATATTCCCGCTGTCTAAAATAAGACTTAAAATTTAGAGAAATTTTCATCTTCTACAAAGGAGAAGAATCTCTTTGGTAAGTTACCCCCAAAACGTAAATATTTAGATCAGGATGCTCAAATCAAATCAAAGGTATGATAAAAGAGACTGTTTGCGGGTGCTCCTAGGGCCGTCTTATCCAGTGGGATTATTGGGCACAGGGGTGTCAATGATCCAAGGGCACCTACAAATTTGCTATTCTGATTTTATTTTAATTTTGACCATAAAATGATTTAATTATGATTTGAACTATTAATAGATTCCGATTTGCAAAATTGTTAGGGCTTAATCAGAGAACAGGTGACTTTTTTTCTCAATTATTTTATTAGGTAGGTATTTTCTTTGGATCATAGGCTCTTAAATTCCTAGCTAGGGTTTTGAGGGGTAGGACGCCAAATAATTCTAGCCCAGGGCGCTAAAATTTCTTAAGACGGCCCTAGGTGTTCCTGAAAATTTAGGTATACTGCCGCTGATGGGAGAACTTGGTGCGTTGGATTCGCCGTTATAGATTCCATTTGCCATGGGCAAAGTGTCAGAGCTGGTATGGTTTTGCTGTTGGTCTTCATATCCAGTGTAAGCTATGTGCTTTGATCGGCATCTTGCTCTGATTCATTTGTAGTAGGAGCGTTTTGGTTTACTTGTAGTAGAAGTGTGCTGATTTACTTGTAGTAAGAACGCTTTAATTACTTGTAGTAGGAGTGTTCTAATTAATGTAGAAGGAACGTGATAATAATGGCAATTACCAGTAAGGCCTACATAGAGGCTCTCGGACTTTTAAAAAAATCCACATGTGCCTTCATTTTCACATTATAGAATAGACCTATTTTTCAACCGATTTTTTATAGTTTCGTCTTATGATTAGTAATGCATTACCTGAACATTTCGTTGAATTTAAAATTACAAGAGAGAAAAGGGCTTAATTCTGAAGCTACATTATTTAAATAAAATTATCATTACATTCATCTAATATCAATAATATCTAATGCGTTTCAGATTTCCTTGTTATACAGGGTGAGGTAGATAAGCCGGATGTTTTTGAAACAGCGCAAGCTCGGCCTTGGAAAGAGGGACAAGGGAGCAGGTGGGGACATTATGTTCCATTGTTCATAGCATTAGCATTTCAGTAGGCGTCATGCAGTTTTGGACTTTACAACAAGGTATTTTTGCTGATGATTGTTTTGTGAGGAGTGGTGAAACGATTACCACGTTTCAGCATGCGTTTTGACGCAGGCTCAAAATCCATCGAAATGACTCAACTCCCTCGCCTAACACAATCCTACGTTGGGTTAATCTTTCGTCAAGAGGTTCTTAATTAAAAATAAAAACAAAGAAATCTATGTAAAGTATGTACTCAAAAAAATGTGGAAAAGGTTAGAGTAGCCATGTTACAAAATCCACGTTGCTATGCTCGGAGACATTCTATGGAACTGCACTGCAACTGATGTCCATATGCAAAAATGGACATCAGTTGCAAGATGTGATTTTTCCATCCATGAATATCAATAAATGCTATGTAATCACGAATGCTTGTCAGTCAATATTTTTTTAATTATTTGAAGATTTTGTGATTATTTCAAAAACATCCTGTTAATCTGCCCTACCCTATATATCCCTCCACGCGTATAGTATAAGTCTCGATTAGAATGAGTTCTTTCTAAATATTTTAAATGTGACCGTTCTATTTCTACGTAAAAGATTTTGTTTCCAGATATTCTGTTTTGAGCTACTGCGTAATTTACATAATTAAATTAGATTTTTTTAATGTTGCAAACATAAGCATATTGAATAAATCAGTTGACGCTAAAGCTTAAAATTCGGGGAAGTTCTTTTCTTAATGAAAGTATGCATCTCAGTTTTAGATAAATATGCCTCCTGCAGAATTAAATTCCCAATTCCTCATTGTCGCTAGCGCAATCCTTCTCGACAACAGAGGCTAGCAGCCTGAATACACCTACCTTCTACAGAAATTAAATAACAGCTGACGTCGAAAAATTATCCGGTAGTCTGAAAAGTCATTTGAATTTATCATTGAAAATGCTATCGATCGTGCTTATCATACGTGTCATTTATCAAAACATACATCTGATTAATAATAGTAGAACAGATATGTTCACAGTATGGATAATGAAAGAGATGAATACATATTTCTTGAGCAATGCAGTTTAAGGGGTATATATTCGCTCTTCTTCTTATCTTATAAATATGTTGTTGTTTCAAAGTTCAGCTGTCAATAGTCCAGTCAACGAAGGCCAAAAATCGACGAATAGAAACGAAATTGACGTAGTTTTGAAATTTGGCACATTGTTGGGGGTTACCCCCAACAATGTTAGTATGTCGTTTAGGCTAGGAACATCTTCTCACCGGCTTGTGAGAAGATGTTGGTGTTGATGAGGGGTTATAAAAGATGTCAGCAATGTTTTTCATCTGGTTCAGTTGATTTTTGAACAACTATAGTGCTTTGATTTTTCTATAAATAGCTGCTGTTATGTCGCAGCCACTGAATGCACGGATAAGGAGAATGGTATGGGCAAAAGAAAGTTCTTTTTGCAGCTTCGGGTTTTCCCTTGTCAGGCTTCATAAAATAAATATTAATTTCTGGTGGTGTCAAAGCAATCAGTAACACGACTAGGTCTACGTCTTTCCTTTGGGATGAGAAGTTGCTTTCTCTAACCCAGATCTCACAATATAAGTATCAGCATCCCCTCTAGCAACTCTAGTTTCAATTCCTTTAACAGCCATTTTCTGTGTTAGTAATTGAACATATCTGGTCTTATTTCTTCAATGACAAGAAAATGTTTCTGTCGAACTGGGACAGACTGGTTGTGAGCTTTAAGTTAAACTGATCAAAGATATGTAGATTTAGATTATACTGTCTACACTCATTTGGAGCGTTAACAGAACCCAAAAGACTGAGTAGAAGGGATCTTGGAAGGGAGCATGACTGTTCATCAAATAGGTTTAATCCCCCCCCGCCCTGACACCGCCACTACTCTCGACACATACAATATTACCCTTGTATAATTATTGTATAGGCATGAGGTCTTTCTGAGGGTTGTTGATTCAGAACTTTTAATTGATTTTACCATTACAACAAGGAATTTTAGAAATATTCACTTTCAAATCCCCTTGTATCTTCTAAAATTTCTTTCTACAAAAAATTTAGGGCTAGTTTTGTAGGAAATTTTATTTAATTTAATTTTATACCAAAGTTGTTTTCGCTAGGATCCATAGTTTTCGAGATATTTAAGAAAAACTGAGAAATCCCCCTTTTTAATCCCCCCTGTACCCCCTGCGCACCCTCCACCAGCGGGGACTTTTAATATGTCCTTTAGGGCACTCTCGCCAACAACTGTGCCGAATTTAAAACTACACCATTTTTTAAATTTATAATTCGTTGACTAGACTACGAGTAGAAGGAAACTTGTGAAGGGAACGGATGTGAGGGGAGGAAGGGAGCATAATTGTTCATCGAATGAGTTTGTCACCCCCTCCCCCGCTCCGACACATACAATACTACCCTTGAATAATTA
>BGPR01015100.1:0-37517 GCA_013235015.1 Araneus ventricosus
TACGCCCCTCCGTGCGGAGCGAACGTTGCATTCCAGAAATAAATTGTCCGCGTGAATGGAACGGGGCACGTAGATGTAAAACTTTTAGAAAAACTCGTTTTCTAATTTTTCCGGTTAGTTGAGCTTTCCGTATACTTGAATGCCGGATAATCGAGAGTTTACTGTATAACTAAAAATATTTTTAAAAATTCGTTGAAATTAATGAAAACATTGTACAGTAACTAAATTGGTATCATGAATTTTCAGATGGTGTAAAAAATATTTTTGTGCTATAATATTTTTAGGAGTTATTGTGAAAAAATGACAACATTTTGCTTAATTTTTAATAAAATTTTTATTCAAGTTCTTTAAAAATCACTCTATGGTTTTCATTAACACCCTCCAAAGTATGTTTGGTGGTTCTAGGTGCAGTGGGCTCTGTACAGCACCAACACGCACATTTCTTTTATTTTTAGTAGAGATTTGTATAAAACTCTCAAGAATGTTACAGAATAATTTCTTAATTATGCAGTGTTAAGTATTCGAATTAAAAACGAAAATGTGTTCTCGTTTCTGTTACTTATTATTTGATATAAAAATAATGTAAAAATTAGGCTTCTGTGAATTGCTGATTTTAATTTGATAATTTACATAATTTTTGGAAATTATATTAATAGCTTAGTTATTTCACAGGTGAAAATATATTACAAATTAATTAAATTAAATGCAAATAATTAATAACCTTTTCTTTCTTCTTAAACTATGGAGAAATTATCTGTTCTTTTTTTTTCTTATTGACATTA
This sequence comes from Araneus ventricosus, assembly GCA_013235015.1. Classification (NCBI taxonomy): domain Eukaryota; kingdom Metazoa; phylum Arthropoda; class Arachnida; order Araneae; family Araneidae; genus Araneus; species Araneus ventricosus. Next base: position 783 of record BGPR01015100.1, read on the forward strand.
TTTTTTTCTAAAATAATTATTTTTTGCCTTGAAAGATGTAAATTTTAATATGTTTTTGAAAATAATTGAGCTGTATATTTTTGTTGTATCTTGAAATGTATTTAGTATATACTAAGGGGTGAAAATTTTTTACCTCTCAGTAAATGTCTATACCATGCAATTAATATTTTTCTTCTGTTGTTTTACAGAAGAATATGGAAAAATGCGCCATTATGGTTTAATTTCTTGTTTTTATTTCATGGTTGAGTTAACAGTGTGAGGACAAATGCATAATGCTTTTGTGTGCTTACTGATAGAAAAGAAATTACATATTAATGTGTAAACCGATCATCATTTAAATTTGCTATTAGTGTAATACTTCATATAAAATCAGCAGAATAAATCTTTAGGTTTTAAAAGCATAGAACATCAACAGTGTGTCTGTTTATGCTAAACCAATGAAAATGAAATTCTTACCTGAGGGCCTTTAAATGAAAGATATTACAAGTGATAAAAGCTGTACCTGTATAGCTTTTGATAATTTCATCTGAACACAAATAGTGATAGTGGTTGGGGTATAGCTTTCTGTAACTTCTAAATCATGTGTTGAAAAGTTGCTTAAAACTATCTTCTTATCAGATAAATACAAGCTTCTCTATGATCATTATTTTACCATGTTGCGAAATTAAGAGGTTCCTCTGAAGTAATTCTTGTGGAGATGCAAAGCTGGACATTTTCTAAAAAAGCCAGTCTTTATAGTTCTGATGGTCATGAGATGTTGTTAAAAGCAAAATGTGAGGCAGTATTATAATAATTATCATCACAGCATATTTTGCCCATAAAATGAAAATTTTAAAAATTTAGTAATTTGCCAGTCATCATCATAGTAGAATAAATATTTTGAACTCCAGTAACTTCAAGAAAATTGTTCCTAAGATCATGAGACTTTACTATTCTGCTTCAGTGGTGATATTATGGTAAAACTGATTTAAAAACTTGAAAATAAAAGTTACCAGCATTCTACTGTTAAATTCTAGATGAAATAATTTTATGCTCTTGAAGTTCTGAACTTTTCCATAACACTTCAAAATAAGACTTGATTTTTCCAAGTTAAAAACATATTTCTTTCGAACATTTTAAACACATTATATGAGCAATAAATTCTTTAAACAAAAGAAAAAATTCTGGAATTTTTACATAGTTTTAGGGAACAATTATAATAATGTTATTGCCATTGTCAGAATATCTGATTTCTAAGTGTGGAATATAAGTTTTATTCTCTGTACTAAATTGATGCACTTCTTTATTGTATTGGGTATTGATATTTAGTAAACTGATTTTTTTTCCTTTATAGAATTTTTCATGTATTTTTTGCAGCTGCAGATACTAGCTTGCAAATAAATGTTATTTTTATACACTAGAATACAGTATTTTTTAGAGTATACTATACTACTGTGTATCCTATATTATTACACTGGCTTTTAATGATTTCCTGATTATCCATAATGTGTTTTTTAATTGAGCTGTTATAAACATTGAATCTAACCTTCAAACTATTATAATGCTTCCTTCTTTTAAAATAAAACTGAGTCAAATTCTATTGTCATCTATAAACAGTTGCACTATGTTGAATAAATGATCCATTTGGCATATATATGAATCCTTTTGGATATGCACTCCCCAAACTAATTATTTTTACATGAAGTCTCTTGCATTTTAGAGACAATCAAAGTCTACGACCTAGCAGGATTTATACTATACATTTTTGAAGCTCTGTTCCAGTATTGGTTATCCATTCCTTGTGTTGCTGATATTAAATATTACTGCTATTCACAAATTGCCTGGTGAATATATCCAGAAATCAGCTGTATTCTGATTGTGATTTTTATTTTGCCCATACAATATGTTACTTTAAAAAAAGCAAACAATGTTTGTTGTTTTATTTCCTTGATTAAATAGATTTCTGTTTTATTTACCTATTTATTAAGTATCTGCTCAAATGAGATTTTTTCCAACTGATATTTTTTTTTGATGTGTATGGAATTTTTTTCATAAAATAACTTTTCGTACTACTTATTCTGTTAAATATATAAATTTAAACATGTTAACAAAATCTTTTCAATCACATATTCAATTTTCTTCCGTAAGTTTTACTGCTGAAAACATCTTTGCTGAAATTTAATTTCTCAGTTTTTTACTTTTAGATTTTAATTTATACCTGTAAATGAGTGCACAACTTTCACACATTCAAACTCCCATCCCCAAATGATTAAGCCTTTGGTTTGGTTTTTGAAATTAAATACTCAATGAAGTGTGTAAACAAATTAGCTATGACAGTTTATTCATGTGAATGCGTTTACAATACTTCTTTGATACAGTATGCGATGTCAGAATGCAATCATCTTGAATTTTTTTTGTCATTTTCAGTAATTGATATAAAAATATTGTTAGATTTAGTGACTCTTGCAAAGACAACCTAAGTTACATGATTTGTATATATGGACTGCATAACTTTTATGTTCAACTTACGCAGATGAAAGCTCCGATTGGTCTGAAAACTTGCAATTAATTAGCATTGAAAAGTTCATTTTGGTGATGCATGCTCATATCATTATACTCATTTATTGCCAGATTGTTGATTCACCACAATACCTATGGTGTTTTGAACTTTTCTTCTAATTGACATTTTAAATAATGAGTTTAAAGTAAACTTAATATGTTATGCCAGAAATTTGTGAAAAGTCCATCCTCTGATACCTTATTCATTGCTGTAGGCTTTGTATTGGTTGAGAAAAAGGGGCATTAACAACAGAAATAATATTATATACTATGTCAGTGTTGATAAAGTTGTTTACATAATTTAATTGGTATTGTTGTAGTTATTTTAATTTTAAATAGACTATGTGATTTATTGTAAACAGAATTATGCCATTGCAGAGGTCAGTAAAACATCCTATCCACTGATAGCTGATTCATTCACTGTAAGCTTTGTATTAGTTGAGAAAAAGTGAATTTGACCACCAAATAATATATATGATTATTAAAAATCTGACTTATATAAAGAAACTTATCTTGTTTGAAGTAAGAAAAAGATAATTAAAATTAATAAAAAAACTTTCCTATGAATTGTTAGTCCTGTATGACCCCTGAACTGAAAGTCATGACTTTATGAAAATGGTTTCTTTTGCATTTTATGATAAATGACATTATGATAGCATACAGTTTTGGGTGATTAAAACTAAACAGCAATGAAGCTTTTCAGGGAAGGTTAGTAAAGATACGTACTTTCAACATAAGTGCTTTAATTCAAAGACACATATTCAAAAATTTTAGTCAATTTGAGCAAAACTGAGTTTTTCATGCTGTTTGATAAAATCTTGTTCTACTAAGGATAACTATGGGCGAAAGGAAAACATACAGAGCAAATTATTTTTTGATACATAGTTTTACATAAAAAATTACAAAATTTACCATTAACTAATTTAATTAGAATATAAATTCAAACATTATAAGCTTCACAATATTTGTATTTATGTTCTAAAATTTATTTAAGTTGTTTATTCTTAAGATAATGTTTAAAGATAAATGAATTATTTTAAAAGTATTTATTCACATTAACTTTTTTTTTTCTAAATAAATATTTAGAAGTAAGAAAATACAAGTTTCATACAGATCCATGTAATTCTTCAGATTTTGCATTTAAGATGTCTTTGTGAAAGTTTTATTGCTAAAAAGGTTTTTGAGATTGGAGGACTTAGTTTCATACACATTACATGTAAAACTGGGTTAAAATTTTGTCCATAATGTACAAATAATTTAATGATCTGGATTTTTTCCATCATATGTTTCACTCTATGATGCACAGATGGAATTCATGTATATTTTTTTGTCATTGTAAATTAAACTTTTAGGTCTGTTAATCTTAATATAAATAAAAGTCATTGTGGGTATGTATGTGTGTATGCTCCACATCATCTCCTAAACTACTGCAGAAATTTCAACCAAACTTTGCACACTTATAAGTGAAGACAAGAGGAAGAATATTGTCAACTTTTCGATGTCCAAAAGTTAAACAGTCAGTTAATTAGAAATTAAACGAAACCGTTTTTCCATATTAACTTTGGAGCAAATTATCCCCCCCCCCACAAATTATTAAATTTTTCAAAATTTAATTAATTAATTATTACAGCAGACAATTTTTAAATAAAGCAAATTTAATGATACTTCATTGTTAGGAAACGGCGAGACTTTGAACAAATTTCTTTTTATTTCTGTAAATATTTTAAAAACTGTGAACTTTAAAAGACCCAAAAGTTAATTAAATTTTTTAAATTAAAAATTAAAGCAAGATTTTGCATTTTTTGTGATATATTTTGAAAGTGTTATGTTACATAACTATTTTTATACGATATTAAAGTTTAAAAAATAACTTTTCAGTGACACGAATTTCATTTGCATTCAAAATTGTTGCTCTCATTTCAATAATTTTTTTTAAAAAATCAATTGTGTATAAAATTCACAATTTGTAGCAATGTAATTTTTATTGTCAAAGAACAAGAATATGTATGAAGAGCTGTTGCTAGAACATATAAACAAAATTCTGGAAGAATACTAAAGAAAAGTTTAAAAGCAGATGATTCATAATTTATATTGGGAACAACTATTGACCTGGTTTATTTTGATGCTTTTTATTAATCAAAATTTAACTATTTAATTAATTGTCCCAAAACGTTCGTCAAAATCCTTCTTATACTTCACTATTTATGAACAAAATTTGAAGTAAAAACGTTTCAAACGATAAAGGAATCTTTTTATTATAATTTTCTATACAAAAATAGTTCTTTCATTAAAAATATTAGGCGTAAAAGTATTTTAATCCCAAGCAATGCCGGGCATAACAGCTAGTATGTTATAAATTATATCAACGCATCTTTTAATTTGAACTATTCCATCTGTATTGGAAAAATTGATTCTCTTTTGGTTAAAAATTCTTCAAAAACAAAATCCAAATTTTCAGGGAATTCTTGCTTTTTAAAATTGCAATTTGTAAATAAAAATAAATGTGTACTATTTACTAAATATTTTTCAGTAGCTGAATTTCATTTTGCTAATAAAACCATGCAGAAGCAAGATTTATCATTATTAAAAATTGTTGTGTGCACATAAAATATTTTATTTTATTATTATAATAATAAAATATTTATAATAATAAATGATTTTAAAATAATAATAATTAACTTATTACTATATTAATAATAATTAATAATAAAAAATTGATTATTATTTTATTTTCAATGAATTTATTATCTTGTGGATATTTATGGATTCTGGATTTTTACCATCACTATACCATCACTAAAGGAGAATTGAACTCTCCTGTTTTTTTTAACCTTTTCATTGTGCTTGCCTGTACCAAGTTGGCACTTCCAAAATTAATTGATTCAAGGGTGTAACAGTTGCTCTTTACAGCTTAATTGTACAGCATTCCTGCTCTGTTACTGTTTGCATGTTGGTCTCTTATGACAGAGAGATAATTTAAGAGGCATAATTTTAAGCAAAATTGAAAAATCGTTCAATTTTCAAGTTCATTTTTAATGCCTACATTACATAATAATTATTATTTAAAATTATAATAGTACACATTTAAAGGAGAGGAGGAGGATTCAAAATAAGGTTTTAATTATTGATGTTTTCTGTGTTAAAATGTACAAAAGTGTGTCAAAACATATTAAATTAGTCAGTTCTATTTTAAGCTGTTTAGGTTTCTACAGCAGTACTGGTGTGTGAAATATTTAGGTGTTGGAACCCATAACAGCAAAAGGGTTAATAAATGGAGGAAGGAGAGGATTATACTTTGAGTAAAAGGTTGTTCCTGGAGTATCTTTTTTTTTTTCTTCCCTGGTGCATCTTATGAAATGATGAAAAGTAAGAAGTTTTATTTCTTTAATCATTACTGCAATGATTGAAACAATGTTATACTTTTTTTAGTAATTGAAATTTTGGAATAAATTCATATTTATAAATTTTTTGTTTTCATGATGTTAAGCTGCTGAAAAATAGTTTTGCTCTGATAAAACTTGCACATTCCTCCTCCCTCTTTTACACACACACAATTTATTTCCACATACATATTTACATAGTGGAATTACATATTACTATTATATATTTTCATATATATGATGAAAAAGCATAAAAAAATTGCTGTAATACAACTTATAAACTTTTTTTCTGCATTTCTTGGTTGAAAAAAAATTTATAAAATCTTCAAGTTTATTTTAAATCTTAAGTCTTCAAAATATATTTTGAAGACTTAAATTTATTCATATTAGTGATTTGCTGTTCCTCTTGTTTTAATTTTTGTAGCTACAAGAATTTGTTAAAAGCACCAATTCTTTTAAGAACAAGTGGCTGTATATAGATTTATAAATAACCGAAAAATCCCTGCTATTTTGTATTAAATATATTTTGCGCCATTTATACTTCAAGAGCAATAAGGATTGTGTTATTGAGAAGTTCATGAGAAAAGGAATTTAACAATAGGTAAAAAAAAAAAAAAAAAAAACCACCAAAAACATTTCATTTTTGATTGTAAATGAAATACTTTTCAAATTTTGAATGAAAAAAATTTAAGATTAACAAAATTTATTTTTTATTATTTGTATATTTAAAAAAATGGTAATACCTTTATGCATATTTGTAATATTTTAAATACCTTAATTCTAATAATCAGAAACAAGAAACTTTCCTCGTTTTGGGAAACTGGTAATATAAATGAAACCATAAGGAACCTTCTTCTATAAATGACAACATTTTTAAAAACAATTTATCCTGGATTTATTCGGCCAAATATCTATTTAGCATTCGACTAGACTGAATATTAGGCAAAGGTGCTGAATAGGTCTAATACCAAATATTCATCATTATCCCTAATTAGTATTATATATGTATGAAACCAACTGGAACAGTCTTCCTCCTGCAAATACTGAAAAATTATTGTTCTTGCATCATAATTTTAGGCTTTGGAAAGATAAATTAAAGGTAAATTGATTAATAACACCTATGTACTATGCAACTTAAAATTTGGGAAATGCTAGGAGATTTTTTGATAGTAAATAGTCTGAAATGTAATTCTGCAATATTCTTTGTTAAATTTATTTAAAAGCACATTTAAAAAAAATTATTATCCTAAATATATTAGTCCGGATATCAGCTTAGTATTCGGCCAGCTGAATATTCGGCAAAAGGGCTGAATAGGACGAATACCGAATAGTGGCCGAATATTCGTTAGATCCTTAGTTAACACCTTAAGTAGTATGTCCGGAAATTTTCCAGGCATCAAATTACCACAATTTTAAACTTAAAAACTGAAACAAAGTCATTCACAGCATTATAATTCAATACAAAAATTACTTGGGATACATAAACATTAAAACTGTTCTTTACGTTCTCAAATGAATTAAAATGACTCCTCATTTCCAAAATAGAATGTGTCATCTAATTAGATAGTTGAGAAAACAAAGCAGTTCAGGAGTTAAGAAATGATAAAATTTAATGGAATTGTATTGCTGTGATGTCCAGTGGAATAGATTCATGAAAGGAATGCATTTAATCACAAATGCATTGAAGAAATTATAATGTTAATTTCTGCTGTTTTAAAATATTCTGCCTATAAGAATCAATCTGTAATTTAAAGAAACGTGATAATTCTAGAATCAATCTTGTGGAAAATTGGAAGATTTTTTTTTATTTAAGTTGCATTAAATACATTTCTCATCACATGATATAATTAGGATATTTAAATTAATAATTTAATCTTGTCCATCCTGATGAAAAATAGCCATATTTTACCTGTCTGGCAATTTTTCTTTGATTTCTTTCTCTTGTCTTGAACCCTTTTCATTGTTGTCCTGTAATTGAATTTAATTGAAGGCAGATTAACTCTGTAAAAGTTGCCTTTCAGCAAGTGTTCGTATATTACTGGAAAGCAGAAACAATTCTCTCAGGTGCTGTTATAGTATTACTAGAAAGTAAAGGTAAATACTTAGCAAACAACAATTTAAAAAAAGTATAAATTTAAGACAATAATGACATTAAGCACAAATATGATTATACTGTCAGAACTGTTTACAGATAACAAAGTTGAGAAGATTTTATGAGATAATCAAGAGTAACTTTAAGACTCAAGTACATGCTTTGATTTTGTATTACTTGCAAATTGTACTTAACTTATCAAACAAATTAATGTAGATGAGAAAGTATACTAACTTTTGAGCACTCATTATTATTTTAAAACCTGTACCTTGTATTCATCTTCTAGGGGAATGATTATGTAAAATGAGTGATAGTAATGATTTACCAAATAACTCATTATCAAAATTGAAGATATTACTGAAACTGCTCAATTGTATTTGTTCAATAGTTTTTAATAATCTGCTACTACTATTGAAGTCTGCAACATTTATGTCTGAGACTAGTTTACTATTTTCTTCACATAATTTTTATTTCACAAATAAAAATTACATGAAGAAAATTTATCATAAATTTCTTAAAAGTAATTAAATTTATATGGGCCATTAATGGATGTTGCAGCTCTGCAACTGCATTTTCACGAGCATAGTAAATAATTGCTATTATTAGAATATTCCAATTTGCTACATCCCCTTCAATTATTGAAGTTTTTTTTTCATAACATTAATCTCCTCCCACCGAGAGTTTGATTATCTGATACAAATTAAAACATTTGCTAATCACATCTTGTAACTGCAGTTTGAATATAGAAGTTTTTTTGTCTTTCCATGCAATTTCAAAGCAAATGGAAAATTAAAAACTAGCATCGCCTGAATTGCAGTTCCGAGTTGTAAGTAAATTAACTGAACGTATATGGCGAAATGAAAGCAACGTTTTCATTCCTTTAACAATGGCACCTAAGTTGGAGCACAAAATGGCACTTAGTAGTCTTTCTCTGCCCCCTTTTTTTATTTACGTTGCTATATTTTTAAAAATTTCGATTAATTACTCTCACGATCGACATTTTCCCTGTTTTAATACATTTATATTTCTTTATTTCTCTGATTATAAATAAATCAGTCAGACGATATATCTCTATTATAAAAATCAAATCTTTCAGAGGATTATTTTTAGATGTATGCTGAAGAATTGGCAGAGGAAGAGTGCTAAAATTATGTAAATATTCTTGTCGAAATAAGGATTAAAGCGCATTTTCTTTAATAAATAAATAATTACTGTAGAACCCCGGGAATCCGAAATTTCGGGTAATCCAAACATTTTTTGAAAAAATTTTCTGCAAATTTTTTACTGAAAAATGAAAGAAAAATAACAATTACGATTCGGAAAAAAAAGCTAAAGTTTATTACTAACTTAAAAGAAGTATTCGAATTGGCCTTTAAGAATGAATACATCACTAGTAGAAACAAACTCAGATATCTTCTTTTTACCCTCAACTTGTTTGCCACTGTACCGTGCGAATTGCCGTGTGCTCTTTCTGTACGTCTTCACAGTGCACCCAGCGTCAACAATCTACTGCATTTGGTATATCAAGAGTATTTTACTGAATTTCCCGGAATCCGAAAAAAGGCGAGCCACAGTCGTTACTCATTTAATTTTTTAAATGAAAGAAAGTTAATTAACTTCTTAGAACCTCACTAGATGTTGCTAAGAATGCCCTGCATTGAGAGACGGTATAAAAGGAAATTGTTTAATGTCACTTCCTCTCTTCAAAATGTCTTCCAAACCGTCATATTCAACAGAAGACTTTTTTTATTGTTAAAAAATGGTATTTATGAGACGAAATGCAAGACTATTTCTATGGGAATGGATTTCAACATTCAAAAACAGACCTAAGCTATTAACAGTGAGTTTGGAACGCGAGTTATTGCCTATCAGCATTCAAATTGTTACCCTAGTGTCGTCTAGCATTTGCCACCTTATTCACCATATATTAACCCATGTGGTTTCTATCTTTGGAGTCAAATGGAAGATATGGTTTACAAAAAGAAGCTGAGGAACCTTATTAACTTCACAAAGGCCGTAACTGACTCATTTTCAAGTGTGTAAAACACACACACACACGCGCACTTTTTTGACTACGTTACGCTATTGTGTTACATCGAATAAGATCATATAAATTATTTATTTTCACGCGTTCATTCTTGTACTTTTCATTACTAATATAATAGCCCAGATCTCTGGGTAAAGCTCTGACGTCACCAACAATAAAATTCGCGCCGTAGCACTGCAAGACGTTAAACAGCATTATTTCATTGTTAGAGCACCTAAATTTCAGTAATTTTAAATTTGAAAGAGTAATTGTCGTTCTAATTTTTAATTTAATAGCTCTAAAATAGTGAAATAAAATTTTCTATCGATTGATATAAAATTTATCTCGCTATGATCAATAGTTCCCGATAAATTTTAAATTATACTAATCATGTGTTTCAAATTAATTTCCGTTTTTTAATAGAAGTCAGTGGTATATCATGCGCGTGATATAGTTTGGATTCCCAGTTGCATCTAATTATTTAGCGCAATCGTGATGATATAAATTGATAATATTTTTTGGCAACGTTAAAATTTACACAAAGACATCTGAAGTACAAGGAAAATTGTCAAACAACGCAAAATACTTCACACGGAATGTTGTTTACCAAGAGGTTTTTTCAATAAAGAAATATAAATAAAAAAAAATTCCTGTCATAAAACATATGTTTATTTTATTCGTTTTCAATCAATGTTAAACATTTCTCTCGCATATATATCTTATTTAAACACGTCAAATTTGGCGGGAAATCTCTCGAATGAAGAGGCAATTTGCACCTGTCATACCATGACTGGTAATTTTCTAGTTAATAAATAAAAACTGAAGAAATATGCGTTTTCTTGACTACATATACTATTACCTAAAAATTAGTAGATACCCCGTTGTGAGGGTAAAAGTAAATGGTCAAGTTAATTAAAACTCCCATTCTATCTTTACAACTCTTCTTCATTCTTAGCTGACGAACCGCAACGTGGATCTTTATGTATTTTTATTAAATTTTTTATTTGAGTGCGCAAATGGGAAACAGCGACGTTTATATGTAATTAGAAAACATATATCGAAGGAGATAATTTAAGATTTTATAAATACTTGCATAAATAGTAACATCACCCTAGCAGTTTATCTTGAACAAAACTTATTTAATGGCTGTTCAAGCTGATAATCCATGTTTATGCGCAGACAGTGAAGATTTATCTGTCTACGATCGGATTAATTTAATGCTGGAATCATTATTTTTTGCTCTTTTGTTAAGAAACACTACTTACCGAACCAAAATATAAACTAATTTATAGTTCATCGTGCTACAAATAATACGTGAAGATCTATAAAAAGCAGTTTTATAATCCACTGATGCTTTTGATGTCGGCTGCATTAATTAGAATTTTAATTGTCACTTTTGATTTGTTTTTCCCGAGATAAAATTATCGAGCATTTTTCTTTATACTCGAATTAAAGTGATTTATCGCGTGATTTTTCCGGCTAGAATTCTGAAGTCTTAGTGCCTATTAAAGTCTTATTCACTGGTAAATAACGAAATTGTTATTTAAGTGGAAATTGCAATAATGGGTACTTTTTTGAAATTGCATGCTTTTCATTCTCAGCAATTTAGCAATTAAATTCATTTTGAAATTTCTTTCAATTATTACTGTATATAATATTTAGGCATTTTTGTCATTGTGCAAACTTCAAAGGCTTGGAGCACGCTAAATCAATTCGGGTTAAATATACTCTTGATGGCGTGGTGTGGAAGTTTGGAAGGAAAGTGATGGTTCTAGTGTAGTCCTCGTCATCTAAATATGGCCGATTTGCTACTTGCGACAGGACAATTCAAGTCCACCTTGACGAAACGTCAAATTTCCAAAGGTTATTTTTGAGACTTTGAAAAACCCATCGAAAAAAGGTGCGTTTTATGGCAAACAGAGCACTGGTTAAATAAACTGTAACTTCCCTTGTAGGAACGATTGTAGTAGCAGAGCGATACAAATTACTATTTTAAAATATTAGTACAAATTTGGGTACATTTTCGTTGAGACCTACACAATTTTCTGAGAAATATTTATTCCTGTAATCAGAAACACCTGACATTTCCTTGAACACTGAGACTAAAATAGGCAAACTAATCGGCGATATTTTTACAATTCCCGCTGTGCTTCAAGTTACCTCAGCGATGTGGATTCGCTATATGAAGCCAATTAACTTAAATCGTTTCTTATGTTCGAATTAGATTGCATATGAGAAACTAATTGCTCATTTACTTCACAGTTGGCATTAAAGATTTGCTTAATCGTGCTGGTTTTGTCGCTTATTATAGGTAGTAGCTGTTTCATTTCGTCCTAAAAGTAATTAGCACGCTTATTTTTGAAACATTGACAGTTTTGAAAACTGCTTCTTGAAAAGTCAGCGTGAGTGTTCAAGAATGTTATTTTTTATTTGAAGGATAACGTTTAATTTTTTAAAAAATAAGAAAATGTTCACGAAAGGTAATCTCATGGTAATTCTTGGGAACGATTTCAGACAGTGGAGAATCCAGGATTTGGGTCTGGGAGGTGTGTGTGTGGGGGATTAAGATAATAAAAAATTTGTATCGTCGTGACGAATGTCAAGCCTCATGGCTTTAATATTAAATATCAAATTTGTTTTTGCATTCCCACTTCATATTAATTCAGTATTTAGTATGAACATAATTCCTTTTAGTACTTTATGCCTCATGAATGTTATTAGAAAATAATCGTGATGTGTTCAGTAGTAATACAGAAAGCAATTTTGGAAAGAAAAAGTTATTCGCAGCTTCCTTTTATTCGATAATAATTAAATTTTGATTTACTATATGCAAATTCCGAAATCTTAATTATGATTAATTAAGATGTAAATTAAATATACTGATTATAAAGTTACATAATGTAGCAATTATAAAATGAAAATTTATCAATAAAAATGTAGTTATCATCATTAAACGTATGCAAAATAATATTATTCAAACAGGGAATACAAACAGTAATATCATACAGTTTTGCGGATTCCATATGATAAGTTTTCCCTCGTACAAATCCAAAAACTCCATAATCAATTCAATATTCTACTCCATAATCCTTTTGAAACTGCTAAAAAACTAGGACGCGAGAACGGAGTACAAAATACAACAGGCCATCTCGCATCTTTGATGTTTGAACTATTAACCGCTACAACTCGGGAAACCACAGATGGTCTTACAAGCCCCCGAGCGACATCGAATCTACCCGTTCCGACGGCGAGAAGTAACGCGCACCGCAAACTAAATCTATGGGTTATCTGATCGTGGGTCCGAGGCTTAAGACCGAGCCCGTACGATCATGCGGGTTAAACAGTAGCGTATATTTCTGCTTCCTAGTTAATTGTATGCAGTAAATGCCGGAAGAAATGATTTTTCTTGTTTCCATAATCTATACAGATCTATTTTTCTCATTAGATGACAGATATCGCCCATTTTTGAGTTATAGCCGGATTTAATCCATTGGTTTCAAAAATACGTTCGGTCTAAAAGGTATATGTTAACTAAAACACTTGAACACATTGCGTGCGGGTTGCGAATTGGATGCAAGCTCAAATAAAAAGACAAATCGTAATTGTGCTTACTCTAGACCAGTGGTGCGCAAACCATAGGTCTGGGGGTCGCAAGAAAATTTTTGTGGGTCGCTAAATTTAAAGAAATTTATTTGACAAAAAATATACAACCCTTTTCTTCAAAAAATGTGTTCGCTATCCCTGTTACACAAAGTCAGGGGGTCGGAAATGGAAAATAGTTTGCTCACCACTGCTCTAGACGATGTATATACCATAACAGAAAAAGTGAGCGTATTCTGCAGACATCTATTAACAAGCCCAACTTATCTAAACTAGTACGCAAGTCAAATTCTTGAATTAAAATTTTGATGTTGGCTAATTCGAGAAAAACGTATTTTTACGTTTCCCGTTTCCAAATTGTTAACTTTACTGACTTTATTCATCTGACAATAAGAATCATAAAGAACACTACTATACTTTCGATAATTTAATAGGAAACGCAATGAAATAACTAGCGAAAAATTGTTTTCGACCGCGTCAACGTTACAGTTACGAGTGGAATGACTATATAAGTGGGAAAATTTTCGAGCCTTCAAAGTCAAAAGGCAATGCTATCGCGTTTTTTTTTTTTTTTTTAAAGAGGATTAAGAACAAACAGTTGTACTGATTTGAAATAAAATAAATAATTCTGGTTCAGCTCGGGGGGAGCTTCAGCCCCATAGCCACCCCCCCTGGATTTGACACTGATTTCAGAGAACAGTATGCCAATAAAACTAAATTGTTTGATGTATACAATTATTTGGTTTACTTATCTTGAAATAGAGGAGTTATGGGATTTGAAGCAACAGAGGCTGTAATCTCCGTTTACCTATCTTCATACTTGTTATTTATTTATGATTGTAGAATTAGGATGATTATTAAACAAATTCAGCAATCATCCAAAATTTCTAGAAGTTGAAAGATGCAAAATTATTTATATGGGTATGAAATTTTTCTGATGGATTTTGAAATTATTGTGTAATTTTCAAAAATATTTTTTATTATGTGAGTTATTAATGAAAATGTCTAAAAACACAGAGTTTAATAAAAAAGGAACGAATTTAGTATTGATGCATGTTACTGAATAATGCATTTAAAAATAATACTGTGTTATATTATATGATTCATTCAATTTTCTTAATATTCGTCGGAGGCAATAACAAAACAAATATTCATAATATAATAATTAAGATGCCAAGAATCAATTACTATTTTTGAAGTGGGAATAATTTGTACGAGGCAATGAAAAAATTATTTCACAAATTGTCCGAAAGATGGCGCCAATCTCTCGCTCTGGAATATCTGTAGTATTTCAGTCTTTCAAGTGGAATAAATTATTTGTATTAAACTGGACTTGGCTTAGTATTTGCTAATTTCTATAACATCATCTTCGAAAACACCGTTAAAATTAATAATTCAAAAACAACATTAGTGTTCTTTGCATCCATTAATAAAAGCTTGACAAAAAATTGCGAACTGTAATCGAAAATAATCTAGAAAAATATGATTGAAATGGTCTCAAAATATAATTGATGTTTCCCATAAAGTGTATCGAATTGTTGTCAATATTGTCAATTGTTTCTGCTCTATATGGGCAAACAGGCCCTCAAAATCATCAACCAGTTTCTTCAGCTTTGTCGAAAATGTGGTATTTCAGGTTGCCTCTAGAATTGGGTGCAAATTCAAAAGTCATTCAATTTTTTTCTCCAGAAACTCTCGGATCATTTTGTTGTTTAATAAAACATCATCATTTTAATTACTGTTTGTATGTGATAGAACGAATCGCATTAATTTTCTTTGAATTTATGTGCTTTAATTTTGTTTCAGATATCTGTTTAGGTTCAGTGAGTATTCCTTGAATTTAAAAAACGTTCTATGCAAAAAAGGTGTTATTTAGCTTTAAATATGGTAAATTAAATCGTTCCAGTTTTCGAAAATACAGACTGCTACAGCTAAATGGGCGATCATAAGTTATAAGAAGATTAAGAAAATGGTATTAGTGTCATTTAATAGAGAAGACATTACATTCGACATTATATACAGTAGAAAAAGAAGTCGAAGACAACGACACACAGTTCATAAAAAGTGACGCTAGTTACTTTAACCACGCAGGATACGTTTCGAACTCATTTTAATTCAGCGTTTAGACTCGTGCAATCAAACTTGTAGTTAAAAACAGGTAATACCAACATCAGGAGTGGTAGAGGTGGAAAAAAGCTCGCCCACGCCGAAGAATATTGCAGGCCTTTATCAGATATTCGAAAAATTAGCATTTTCAAGTTATATCTTGTACGGTTGGTTACATATGTATGTGCACAGCGTTTCTAAACATTTGTCACAAACTGCGAATGTTGTGTTTTGATTTTCCATTTGTTTCAGGCGTTATTAAATGTCTTTACTGCACTTCATGCTTTTCTCTCTTGATGATAATATTTTATTAATTTGATAAATATTTCTGGCGTTAGTCCATGAGCTGGAATTTTAGGATTAATGGAAATGGGAATTGTTAGAATTCAAAACTTTGCTACAAAAGCAATACACCAACAAAGTATGAATTTCAGATATTCCGCAGAACGCATAGGCCTAATAGGAAATATCTGTTGCATTTCAGTTTTTTACAAATGTTTTTTACGCATCGGCGAGGTTCGTGAAGTGTTCTTATACACAGAGCAATGCAATATGCCATTCTACTCTACCTTTAAGCATCTAATACCCACAAATGATATTTCTCGCCTTCAGTTGGAAAACTGAATGCCTTTCATTTTGTAATCCTTACATTTTCAAATGCACACTTTGCGATAAAAACATATATAGAGCGGTTGTTATATATATATATAACAACCGTTCCATTTTAATTGTCTTGTGCTTTTAGAGGGGATGGCGGCATTTTTTACCAGATTTCGTTTGTCGTTAGCAGAAGAAAGCACAAATTAATATCATGAGCGAGCTTCTCTTCCTGACGAGCGGCTTGCTATGATACTTTTCAATTTGATTTTGGTTTTTATCTATTTTTTCCCATTGTGTCTTGATTGTTTTTGAGTTTTTGTTTTGTGTTTCTAAGTTTGTTTTGATATATATAATAACACATTTATTCACGAGCAAAATAACACATCAAACATCCATTTTAAGAATTTTAACTGATTACATATCTAAATTTAAATTATCTAATAATCAAAATTATTAAATTAATGCCAAAAGTACCTATAGAAAGTTTTTGAACATATCATATTAATTCTGTTACTTTTAAGATCAAATCAATAATTGAATGTGCTTTGTGGAAAGAATACCGACCAGGCACTTCGTTGTTTATGCAAGATGAGGTCCGACCATACCGTATCCCATCGGTTTTTGCCTTTCTCGAAGAATAATTGGAGAGTAGAGTCATTGCTTTGAATTATTCCCCATTTACTGGAACAGGAATCGATATTCCTCCATATTCACCTGATCTTGCCCCCTGCGACTACTTCTTGTGGGGCACATTGAATGACACTGCTTTCCGGACCAACCCTGCCATTCTGAACGAGCTTGATTAGTTCATCTATGAGGCTTTCGGACACTCTATAGAGAGTGATTAAAAATTTCGTTCTTGATTGTGATGTGATTGCAACGTTTGCTTACAAAGGACAGTTCTTAGCATTTTCCGGGATTCCGTACTGTGACTATAGTATACAGCGGCATCTGTCGGTAACATTTGTAACTAATTTTGAAATTTCTATATCAGATTTTTACCGCTTCCAAAATGAACATACCGCTGGCTTCATGCTTCTATCTCCGTTGCCGAGTTATTGAATTTTAAAATGAGGGAGTCCTTTGTGGGACACCCTGCATAAAGTCCCTTGGAAAGTATGTTAATGCACAAAAATGAAATACAGTAGAACCCCGCTAATCCGAAATTCCGGTTAATCCGAACCGATTTTATTTTCGAAAATTATATGCATTTGAAAAGATTTAAATATACATACTAAAAACAAAAAAGTACTTTTTCATCATGCATAATTTTGTACATATTGAAGAAACTAATGCAATTCGCCGTAAGATACATACAGGAGCACATCCATTATTCTAAAGAGAAGAGGAGACACATTCTCTTTCTATTGCTTTTTGAATAAAAGAATTTAAGAGACAATAGTACTGAGTACTTATAACTTACATTTTTTTAGCACACATCTTTTTCTTTTCTATTTTTATCGGAATTTCGGGTAATCCGAATTTTTTGTAATCCGAACAGGCACCGGTCCCAATTAGTTCGGATTAGCGGGGTTCTACTGTATATATTTCCTGCTTTGGCTAACCATTATGTGGAATGCTTGAATTTTCATTCAATGCTTGTAATGTACATTCCTTTCAATGGTGAGAACAGGTTTTTGTTTTAGGAATCTGCCATGCTGTTCCAAAATGGTTGGAAATTTTATGAATAGCCAAAGGCAAACATTAAACGCTTTGATTTGCGTGTTTGTTAATAAGTGATGTCAATCAAGAGTTTTTTTTCCTTGTCATATCATTATCAAGGGGAAAAAAAGGCGATAAATTCTTCCGAGTTCGATTCTTTGTAACAATGCTACCAACAATGGCCTATACCCCGGGGGGTGGGAAAGAAAAGGCGCCAAAATTACTCCACCCGGTACTTTCGGATACATTCTGATCTGAAGGGAGCTAATAAGGGTGTGGTGAGGTGTGGTTGAACTTGAGAATAAAGTGCTTTCGTAATTTTTTGCGCATTTGGGTTTTACCACGGTTAATGCGCAAAGTCCATTTCAGTTCTTCGACATAAAAAAAGCTTCGCCGATACTCATTTGCTAAATGTCGTGTTATTGTAAATAAGCTACTTCGGGCAAATGATTGCATTTTGTTGCTACGCTTTGTTATTTTCATTTTTTTAATAACAGAGCTGTGTGTGAATTTGAGGAAGTTCGTAACTTCGATATCCTTTTTTGTGAACAATGGTTTATTAAAAAATAGTTTGTTAGGTGTTAATGATTTTTCAGTCGTATTTCGAATTCAGGGTACATGTTTTATTTAGTACTGATTGGTTTAGCACGTTTATGCGCAAAGTCGGACAAATAATTCAAATTGCTTACCGAAGTTATCCTCTGAGTAAAATCTTCATTCAGTGGCGCAGCTGCAACTTTTGCCGCCTGGGCGAACTTTCAGTATGCCGCCCTTTCTTTGCAAGTTACATAAATCTCAAAATAATAATAATAAAAAAATTCCAGGGGGGGAAATTGATTTAATAACGCAGTTCGTCGTTTGGCGCCCATGGTCTCTGCAGCTAGGTTGCGAAATCGCGTGTCCACCACCAGAATTTCTTTCACACACCGACAATTCATCGGAAAATAGGAATTAATTACAATAGATTTTTTTATGTACACAATGATTGAACTAATGCCGATACTCTTCTTAGTTATAAAATTGTTTCCCTATACTAGATAACAAAGAATGCTTGTCTAAAAGGTCTTGGAAACCTTGTCGTCAGTAAGGGTAAAGGGTTGTCACAAAGGTTTTCATGACAAGGTTTGAACCTTTCGGTAAGGTTCGCTAGTCAGCAAGGAACAATGTTTTTCTGTAAGGTTTTAAGTAAGATTTCGCCAAGCTTTTATTACAAGTTTGTTTCAGGCTTTCCTCAAGCTTGATTCAGGCCTTTTCAAAAGGTTGTGAAGAGCCGTCCTTCGGTGGAAAAAATAGAGCCCGTTCCGGAGCCATATTCCTACAGAGAGAACCCCCTTATCAATGCTCTACTCCTACAAGCTTCAATTCCTTCGAGCCGCGGGATCGAACCCGCGTTCCTAGAGTTGGAAGGCAAACGCAATAACCACCATCCCGGAAGGGGCTACACACGATAGGGCAGGTGGTTCATAAAAAGCTTATCTACGTCAATTTTGCGAGAATGGTTTCCGAAACGGATTGCGCGGAAATGCTTTCGCGGACTTGTCGTTCAAGCCTTGTCGGTGAGGTAGTTCATAAAAAGTTTCCCTGTGTAAACCTTGCGGCAATGGTTTCCGAAATGGTTTGAGCGAAAATGCTTTCGCGGATAGCCTATGGAAAGTGAAATGGCAACCTTTCCGCAACCTTCTTTGCTATCTGGGATATGTCTGATTTTGCCGCCCCTTTCGAAATGCCGCCCAGGGCCGACCGCCCCCACGCCCACCTATAGCTACGCCACTGTCTTCATTTTAGCATTGGTAATTTATCTACATGAAATTTTTATGTGATGCAAGCTTCTGGTTTTGGTTAAGAACCGCTTACTTGGACCAGTTTAACAGAATAATACTATTTAAAGTGTGTACAATGGCATATCTTCCACTGGAGTTTCAGAGTTTCGGCGCTCCCTAAAATTTATTTTTCATAATGTTTGCTGGTTTTTCCTTAGTGCAAATACGATCTTATGCAGATAAAGCCATTACTTCAGCGCTAAATTGTAAGAACAATTTCGTCATTCGACGAAACATCAACCCCAGAAGATATTAAATGCACAGGATGCACTGAACATCTTGAAAGTATGTTCATAATTATCGTTTAGTGCACATGCAAAAGAGACTTGTAAATAAGGTAAAATGAGCTTCCTAGCCTTATATCCGGGCTATAAGCGTTGCAGCTCACAATATTATTACTCTTTCTACAAATTTATTAGTCGGTATTCTTCCAGTTTCTTTTTGTCCCCTTCTTCTAAACTGCATTCTACGCCTTATAAATTTTTCAATCATTTCGCTTGAATATTTGTCCGAAGTAACCTCTTTCACCTTACTATTTATTTTCATCATCAGACATCCCAGTTAAAAATCTTGTAAAATTTATAAATAGAAAAATTACGTATGTAATTAAACCTGGTAAATACATTAACAAATAAGCAACTCTTCCTCAGACTTCTAGTCGGCACAGAAAAAGTGATACGGTTCAATATGTCACTGCAATCAATGACATCATTAATTATCTTATGATAAAATAAAAGACAAGAAAAGATCACGTCGGACCCTCAAACTGTGAATGCCAAAGATGTGACATAAATGAGAATAGATGTTAATAAATTTAAAAAGAAGTCGAGTCAATATTGCTTATGTAAAAATTTTTGCTGAAATTAATTAATTTGTTTTTGTAAAAATTTATCACACACACAAGCGCGATTTTTTTTAAATAAGAGGTTCAAAATTTAGATGTCTAAATTGTATATATTTACTATGCACTTTTTGTTTCTATTTTACTCTAGGGTCATCGGGTGTTAAAGTAATGATTCGAAGAGAGTTATTTAACATTATGCAACAACAAAATTTGCCAAACATATATGATAAATTAAACTATCTCTAAAATTATCTTCTTCACAGTGATGCTTTTGATGACGATGAGATTAATTACAAAAAAATACGTTAAAATCTGTAAATCCCTCAAAAATAACATTAGGTAAAAATACATTTATTATAAAACACAAACTGATTCTTACCATGGTCGATGGCAAAGTATGTAAGGCAACAACAAGTACAAAGTCGACAATGCGTTGCTACATTTGTGGATTGACATCGAAAGATTTTAATGATCTCTCTAAAAAGAGTAATGTCAAGCCAGAGTCATTAGAATTCGGACTGTCGATTCTACATGCCAGAATTCGCTTATTTGAAAACTTGTTGCATTTAGCTTACAAATTGCCAATAAAAAAGTGCAGATTGACAACAGAAGATGAAAAAGCTATTGCTGAACAAACGAAATTAAACATTCAACAAAACTTCAAGACAAAATTAGGCTTAATTGTAGATACACCAAAGCCTGGATATGGCAACTCTAATGATGGAAACACAAGCAGAAGAATTTTTACTGACCCCTCTCTAGCAGCTGAAATTACACATATTGACCAAAATTTAATATATCGTTTTAAATTAATTCTAGAAACCATATCCAGTGGCCACCAGATTAAAAAAAGTTAAGATTAAAAACCAAAGTTCAAAGAATATACAGAAGAAACAGCTGAGCTCTAAGTGCAATTATATTCATGGTACCCAATTTCGTCCACTATACACTTGATCTTAATTCATGGTCCGATTGTAATAGAAAATGCTATACTATCAATAGGCCAATTGTCAGAAGAAGCAGCAGAAGAAGCAACAAACATTTCCTATCATTCCGTCAAAATTTATCCCGAAAATTTTTCAGACTTTCTTGTTATGAGGATATTCTCAACAGATTGCTTTTGAGTTCGGACCCAGAGTTGACGGGTATGAGATCCACGATAAGAAAAAAGTCGAAACCATTCTTAAAAGAGATTTTAAGAGATGTTACTGCCAATGGAATTTTCTGAAGTTCTTGATGAAGAGGACTCCGATCTTGACGAAACAGATAATGGCATCAATGATTTATCATCAGAAGAAGAAATCGCACCTTCCTCATGAATTATTAACTAATTTTTATAACTAGTATTCAATTATTTTTTTATCATTTATTCAATTATTTGTTATTTTTTCCGATTTCTTTTTTGTAAATATAATTTATGCAATATTAATTTTGTTCAATGTACAAGGTATGATCTTAAAATAACCGGGTCTATTTAGAGGCCTCTGGTGAGCACTGCATTCAGAATATCAACATGATATATTTCATTAATAATAATAAAAAAATTAGGGTGTTGCCATTGAAAAAAATTGGAATGTTTTTAACTGCAACCGAAACCATAAGAGGTGGTACATTCTATACAAAATCGTAAGCGCATATCCCATAATACTTAGACCCAAAATCTCGTCTTGATACTCTAAATGCAGTGCGCCTCAGAAGCCTCTGAATAGGCCAAGTTATTTTATGGCCACCCTGTATATAACTATGAAGTTATAAAATATCAATTATTTTTTAGTTATAAAGCAATATTTTCTACAAAAAGTTCATTAATTTACTAACTAATACGTTTAAATTGGTTTAAAACAGAATAATAATTTTGGCCACCCAGATTCGTCGCTGTGCGGCGATTAACGTGTTAAGGATAATCGCAAAGCATATCCGTGCTCTCTACAAAATGGATCTTACAGCGGATTGGTTCTTATAGCCGGCGACTAACAGGAGTTCATTTAATTTCGCTGCAAATCCGAAAAGAGCGGTTTTTGTGGGCTAAAGAACACAGGCATCGGACATTTGACGAGTGGAAAAAAGTTGTCTGGTTTGATATTCCAGAATTCTTCTCCATCATGCTGATGGCAGGGTCTGTGTAAGGTGCGTTTGTGAGACGAAGTAGAAAGATCTGTAGTATCTGGTAACGTTAAGAATCAGCGATCCATCTTTTATGTAAGCTGCTATTTACCCCATACAACAGGTGCACTTACAAGCCCACGAGGCACTTCGATTCTTCTTGTTCCGACGATGGGGAATAACGCGAACCGCGGACGGAACTCGTGGAAAGACAGGCCGTAGGAATGCAACTTTCGAGGTCTATTCTGGTACCCCCGGTTGGGTTGGGTTCCGTTTTTAACATGCGAAACCCAACCCAACGGGGGGTACCATAATAGACCACTTAGAGAGCGATGCACAGATTGGAGGATGACTGTTATTCCGCCCAACGTCTTATTCTGTAAAACTCATCTAATCGAGCAATCTGGAGGTTTAGATTACGAAATACACACACACACACACACACACACACACACACACACAAACAACCCGTTCTTTGTAAATAGCATCTTATTATCTTCATTTATTTGTGAATTATTTTTGGACGTTTTATCTGATTCCTAAGTCAGCCTATATTTAATAAGAATGTGTTAGTAAGACATTAACAATTGTAGACATGCCTTCCAGAAAGTGTATGAAATTATTTTGTGATATATTTAAATATGCAAAAATTATAAATGATACATAAAAATATGTAAATAAATAAAATCAAAGGGGAAAGATGCATGAAAAGCGCTTTATTTTGTTTCTACTATTTTTCTTTTAGTTAACTTTTTTAAAGTATTAAATCTAGATAATCTTTTTTACAAATTGTTTATTGATTAGAAAAATTTACAAAAAGAGTCGACAATCAGGAATGTATTGGTTAATCCAGGACTTCCTCATTCGTTTCCATATGCATTAGAAAGTTAGGAAGGAAAATTAATTTTCTTTTATTTAAAATTAATTTTATCTAATTTTTAAAAATAAATCTAGAAGCTAATTTTTTTTTAAAATACCAGCTTCTTTACCTATATGTGGGTTCGATAATCCAAAACTAATCAGGAACGTCTGGTCACTTTGTTTGATTATACTCTTATAAAAAAGTGATTCTACCTTTTAAAAAAGTATTCTACCTTTAAAAAAAAGATTCTACCTTTTAAAAAAAAAGATTCAATTTTAAAAAAAAAAAAAAAAAGGATTCTAATTTTAGAAAAGGGACAATTTTTTTTTAAAAAAAATCTTACTGAAAAAAAGAACTCCTTTCCATCAACACCAGATGAAAAAGGGATAAATCTCTTTAATGCCTTAATCATGTTCTGTATAAACCCGAAAGTGAGGGGCTACGCTGACAGCATCGCCATTACTCAAAATTGCACAGTCCACGTAATAACTAACACCGTAATTCTGAATGCCTTAACGATCACTCAATCGTCCTCGATCACCGAAAAAGGAAAAGAAAACTAATAAAAATGAAAGGCTGGAAAGAGAGAAAGGAAAGGTGGCACAAATTAACTTCTCCCTGCCTACCCTAAGGGTGTGCTTATGTGTGTTTTATATGCATTTTTCCTTTACCTTTCAAGCAGCGGACGAGAACAAAGACAAACACCATATTAACGGCATTTCCACTCAGCTTCAAACCGTAGTTGTCACCGTTTGAAGAAGGCAGGGGGAGGAAGGGTATTCAAGTCCCAAGAAGCTGCAGATCTAAGAGGGCAACGCCTCGTCTCCCAAGGATCTGACTTCGATGCACGATATTATCATACGGCCAAGGGAATACCAACATCGCTACCCGTACACATCCGCATTTTAAGTCCTCCTGGCGCCAACTCGTGGGGAAAAAAATTGAGCATAGTTTTTTTGTCCAATTCACCTACAGAGGAAAATGAGGGAATTGGATCGGAAATCTTTCTCGACACGTTTCTTTTGTTTAAAAGGGCTGCTAGGAAATAAACAGTTATTAATGTAATGCTGGTGGAATGAAAGGGAAATTATAGTAGAGTGAAACTTCATTTTTTTTTTTTTTTTTTGACTTTATATTAATCCACAGGATTCCACTGATCGTAAAGATCCATCTGAAAAGAATCCATATTGCGGAGATTTATCATCGATCATCGAAGATATCATTCATACATCGACATGAAGATAGCGATGACAGAAATCCCAGAAATAGCGAGGCCCATTCCATCATGATGACCGAAGACATCAATATAAGAATCAGGGAACAATCCATCATTATAAACCAGATATGAACCATCTTTAACCGCTGGTACGCCCCCCCCCCCTAATTTCAGAGAACGAATGTTAAAGTGTTAAAAAACAAAATGTTCAGATATATTCATTTCATAAAATAATGAAAAGTTATAAAGCATGCGTTAATGCTCTTTGGTAATGATAACAACAAGAATTAAAAGAAAAACCCGAAAATTAACACTTCGTTGAAAATGAAGAATAGTTGGAAAAAAAGTTATAAATAATGGTTTGAATTTATCGAATTTATTAGCTGTTTTTAAATACTTTTATTTAGTTTGACTTGCTTCATGTTCGTAAAGATGGAATTTTGTAAATGGTTTCTCGATAATTTCTAACACATATTGCCCTTCCTGATGTTCTAGAATGTTGAAACTTTGTTCGACCATGTATTCGCAATGACAATACTCATTTTTAATATTTTCGGAACTTACACTCATGTGCATAAATTAAGGATAATGAAGTTCAGGCAAAGAAAGAGACAGAAGCAAAACAAATTTGACTTATTTGTAAAGTATAATTATTAAACAAAAGGTAAAGAGCAAAACAGATGCTATATGTTTGACATAATTAATAAAAATTGCGATTTTTACTCCCTGGAGCAAATTTCAAAAAAGAACCTATTTACAAAAAACAGTATAACATGGTTAGTATGATGGTTAATACGGAGTATGTCTCCCGGACGATGCAATACAGGCCTTACAACGCCTAGGCATGCTGAGTATCAAATTATCAATCTGATCTTGGGGAATATTACACCACTCATCAAGCAATGCCCTCCGAAGTTCCGGTAGACAGGTGGGAGGGGGTTGACGGGCTGCAATTCGTCGGCCAAGCATATTCCACACATGCTCTATTGGATTCAAGTCCGGTGAGTATGCTGGCCAATCCATAAGGGTGATATCCTCCGATTGAAGGCATTCGTCTACAATGTTTGCACGGTGAGGACGGGCGTTGTCATCCATAAACAGAAATTCAGCACCCATGGCGCCCCGAAACAAACGCACATGTTGTTCCAGAATGACATCCCGATAGATGTGGCCTGTCATCGTTACACTCTGAACATGCAGGTCAGTTCTGGAACCAAGAATAATTCCTCCCCAAACGAGCCATCCTGCACCACCGTAACGGTGTCGTTCAGTGGTGTTCTCTTGGTGGTAACGGGTACCTGGCGCTCTCCATATGAAAGTCCGGCGAGAATCAGAATGCAAACTAAACCTGGACTCGTCGGAAAACATCACACTGACCAATGTTGCGGTGTCCACAATGCATGCTCTCTACTCCAGGTTAATCGCAGGCGACAGTGAGTTGCGATAAGTGGAACACATGTGACAGGCCTACGAGCATATAGACCAATGTGCCCTAAGCGTCTATACACGGTCTGCCTTGAAACTGTCGTACCGGTAGTTGAAGAGAGCTGACGAGACAGGTCTGATGCTGTGCTCCATCTGTTTCTTTTGGCAGTAACTGCCAAATACCGGTCCTCATTCGGCGTTGTAACTCGGGGGCGACCTGTGCTGTAACATCTACTCACATTACCATCATCTTGGAATCGTTGCCAAAGCCTGGAGATGACACTCTGGGCGATTCCAAGTTCCTCGGATACTTCCAGCTGGGTACGTCCACATTCCAGTCGTCCGATAATTCTACCACGTAAAAAATCATCCAAATGCTTCCTTTGTGCCATAACTATGCGGTTATTGCACTGAAAGGCTTTTAAAGCGCTTGTGAACAATTTTACTTCTTTGCCACCATTCCTTATATACCACTCTCTTACACTCTCGTCATTGTGACGTACTATCCGCGCCATCTGGTGGTTTCCTGTAATTTGCATATTCTTCTTCAAGATGTGTGTGATAATTCTACAGGTGAAATTTTTATTTTAGAGTTCAATTTCTGTGTGATTCTGAATTATCCTTAATTTATGGACATGAGTGTAATTATTAGTTAATCAATTAATTTAAGTGAATTATAACTCTATACGCGTGGCGCCACCTAGTATTGAATTTGAGAAAAAATTAATTTCAAGATTCCATATTATTTATAATTATGAATTACTGACTAAAAACAAGAGCTTTGAAAATAGGTGAGCTAAAAATTATTCTTTTTAAGACATTAATAAAAGTGTGCTTTTTAAAAACTATTTTTAATTAATTTATTTAAAAATTATTCCCAACGCTGTTATATTTTTCGATGTTCTAGTTTGTTATTGTGTTTTTAGAAGCTTTCATTTTCCCTCTGAATAACAGAAAACCTTTATTCATCCATTTATTTTTTAAAATTTTTTTACTTTATATTAGAATGCAACTGATTTTAAATTCTAAATAACTATAACAATGATTTTAAAGAAAAAGCTTTTAGGTCATTTTTTGTTAAAATCAATATTGTTCAAGTGAACTACTTGAGTTCAAATAATGAATTGATTTACATATCCACAACATCTGGAGCAGGAGTGGCGTTAGAGTTTGGGCACGGTCTCCCCGACAAGGGGCACGGTCTGTTGTACGGGGGGACGAGTGTAATGAAATTGGTCTCAAATTTCCCCCCCATTTTTTTTTAACCCCTTTTTTAAACCCCTCTAAAAAAATTTCCCCCCCCGGGGGGGGGGGCGGTCCCCCTTCTGGCTCCACCCCTGATCTGGAGAAATACAGCCTCAGCTTCATGGCGCAATATCCATTATTTAGAAAACACTTTACCTGGTTTTGATTGATTCAGTTAATGCGTAATAACATTATTGCATGACTGATATTTCTAGAAAGAAAAGCACAAAGTCTGGCTTAATTATTAAGATTTTGATTTTCCTGTAGTGTGAACTGCAAGTGATATGCTGTAAGTTTTTGTACAATAGTACGTACGTAGTAACTAATTTTTAAAATATACTGAAAAAAATTGCAGTTTGATTTTGTCTTGTGATTAGGCAGACTAATGTCACATTTTGAAGTCGTATGAGGTCTATTTAATTTTTAAAATATACTGAAAAAAAATTGCAGTTTGATTTTGTCTTGTGATTAGGCAGACTAATGTCATATTTTGAAGTCATATGAGGACTAGTTTGAGATGGACCTCAACATTTGGAACCGAGGTCTGATGACGAAGATGGCACTTGATTTAACAATCCATTGTCCAAATTTCCGTGTCACACGTATGTTAAGTCCGCCATTCACTTCACAGACAAACTGTATATTTTGGAACGCGAGGAGGAAAAAGCGATAAAAATCTATGAAATTGAGCCAAACGGCTTGCCATGGTTGGAATTCCGTCTGGACTGAAATCGGAACGAAAAATCAGAGGCACCCTGAAAGAGGCTAGCGAAAAGAACAATGTCTTGCGTAGATTGAAACCTGTCTTCGAGGGTAGCGTAAATTAAAATCTGCTGACTGTGGAAAATCGAAGAGCGATTAACAAGCAGATGTAGAGAGGGAAAGAAGATCGCTCCCCCTACCTTCGTTCAGAGTTAGCGTCCTTTTAAATACAAGTGAATGGCGTGCCTGTATTTTTCGATTAAAATGGGTGGAAAAAAAAACTGGGCTTAGGACAAATGACATGGCTGTACTTCAAGTGAATAGCTGGCTTTAGGATATTGTAATTCCAAATATAGTAACTCCAATTCTAACAGTGTTTGGTCATCAGACAGACAGAAACTCATACATCTTTTACGATTAAAGAAGATAAATACTTCCAATTTGAGAAACGCATGATGTAGATTTTATTAATGGTATTTTTAATTTTTTAAGACATTGAGACGTATTCAAATCATGTCAAGAGTGTTTTTCCAGTTTAAAAGTGACGAAATATCCATAATGAACTTGAGTGAATGCATTCTTGAGAATCGAATTGAAGTTTTGTAAATTCGCCACATCAGAATGAATTGGTGCTCTATTGATTTAACAAAGGAAACACCCATTTCAGAATGACAGGGTCAAGAGTATCAGCTGCTTCGTATCTAGGTTATAAACGACGGGCGTTTCGAACATTCCATTTTATTTATGGCTTCTCTGTTTAGTATTCGAAAAGTTGATCGTTGAAAATTCAACGATTTACATTCGCTCATTCGAAATTTATAAATATCAGTCGTGTCATGTTTCCTTATGAGATGTAAAAAATCAAAAGCATTTAAAGAATATTTCACTGAATATTAACAAAGGCATAAGATATCTGAAAAAAGTAAAACTGATATTAAATATATGATTTAAACGAATATTAAATACTGGCGGAAAAGTGAAGATTTTCGGTTTTCTAAATTTTTACTAGTTTAATTCGAAAGCTATTTCTCTCTTTTTTTTTTTTTGCTTTTTCGTATATGAAGTATAGGTTGAGAAAAAATCTGTGTATGCGTGGAAATTTCGATGAATCTCAAGTTTTAAACTTCACTGAATCCAAAAATGAAAAAAAGGCAATTTTTGGAATTATGTCTGACTGTCTGTAAACAAACCCCCCCCCCCCTCACTAAAAAAAACCACCCTTGGACCAAAGAGATGAAATTTTAGTATATGGTCTCTACGCCAAATTTGTAGATTGCTATCAAATTTTTTCGTCAGTGTGCATGTGAACACTATAACTCAAAAACCCAATAAGAATGATAGACGAAATTTGGCGTATGGTTTTAGTGTTAGAAATGTAGATCTGTATCAAATTTGAATCAATTTCGCCAAAAGGCTGATTGTCTGCCAATCTGTCTATACGTACACATGTGGACGCAACGACTCGAAAACGCAACTAACTAGATACAGTACAGAACGCCGTCTCTACCCCCGTACCCGTGACCATTCCGGTCACTGAACGGTTTGATGGGCAAAACACGGGAATTTTATTTAAGACAAAACAAAAAACAGACCCACCCCAGATATTTACACTATATAGAACACAGAAATTTACACTATTATACTACTTCCAATTAGTGTTCTTCTCTCTGTTGTTGAGCGCGAAGCACTTGATTTTAGAGGCACGAAATGGTAATTCACTGGAGATACAATCTCAAACATATTTCTCACAAGTTTTAAAAGGAGAGAGAACCAGTGGGAGTGTTCTCCCCTAAACTTTCTTTTACACTTCCCCAAAAAGGTGCCGTTCCACTTCCCCGCTTGGTTAAAAAAATTCGAACCTACTGTTACGCAGAATCCAATGACTATCGGAAGGTTTTTCATTATAGTGATTGAAAAATATCTAGGTAAAGAATCAAATTCAAAGAGATGCGTACCGATTTTCCGCTCTTGCCGGCTCAAGGACAAACAAACTGACGTAATTCGCTCCATAGTTTTCGCGTGCACAGAAGATTGCTTCCAGTACGCATACGCGTGGAGATAACGGATTCTTTTCAAAAGTAAATTATACAGACCGCCAGACAGTCAACCCTTTGACGGATTTGGCCCAAAATTTTATGCGGACCTACATTCATGACGATAAAACTGTGTACCAAATTTTATCCATCTAGCTATTCAAGTTTTTGAGTTATAGTGTTTACATGACAGCGGACGTACAGACAGACAGACTTTCCGTTGACGGATTTTGTCCAAAATTTGATAGAAACTTACAAATTATGTTTAAAGACCACATACTAAATTTCATCCCCGTAGCTCTAATAGTTTTCGAGTTATCGTGTTCACAGACACACAGGCAGACATAATTCCCAAATTGTGTTTTTCCGACTCAGGGAGGTCTAAAAGGTGGAGATTCGTTAAAATCTCGAGTTCGAATTTTTTGACGATTACAATACTTTCTCTTTGTATACTTCGTATACGAGAAAGTAAAAAAGAGACAGTTTTAACAGGAGGCTTTGAATGTTGTTTTTTGAGTGGTGGGTGGGGTAGGAGAGGTCTGGTCATTTGGAGCTTGTTGGTTGAGCTCGCTGGAAAGTTGAAGGCTAGGGAGGTCGGACGTGTTTTCACTGATGAATTTCACTATACTACGAAATTTCTGTCTGGAGACGAGGTTATTGACGACTCTTTACAATCATTCTTTTTCGTAGATACAGGGATTTCAGCATTTGACGATTACGCAAAAATTGTAGATCTTTGTCTTTGGGACAAAATCGGCTAGAGGAAAGAGGCAAAAAATGCATATTCAGTTTTATTCACTCTACGACGAAGCTTAACATAAAAGTCCGTCATATTGTATCAGAAATATACGAGAAAGTCGAGGAGAGAACTGTTAATTATATCTTTGTTCGAACAGAATGCATCCCTTACTATTTTGGTTTCAATTGTCAGTTTTTCCTAATAATCTGTACTTTTTTACTTTCTCGTATACGAAGTATACAAAGAGAAAGTATTGTAATCGTCAAAAAATTCGAACTCGATATTTTGACGAATCTCCACGTTTTAGACCTTCCTGAGTCCGAAAAACACAATTTTGGAATTATGTCTGTCTGTCTGTCTGTGAACACGATAACTCGAAAACTATTAGAGCTACGGGGATGAAGTCTGGATGTGGTCTTTAAACATAATTTGTAGGTTTCTATCAAATTTTGGATAAAAACCGTCAAAGGGAAGTCTGTATGTCTGTCTGTCCGCGGTCATGAGAACACTATAACTCAAAAACTTGAATAGCTAGATGGATAACAAATTTACAAGATGGGTAACAAGTACACAGTTTTATCATCATGAATGCAGGTCAGTATAAAATTTTGGGCCAAATCCCTCAAAGGGTTGACTGTCTGTCGGTCTGTCTAATTTACTTTTGAAGAGAATCCGTTTTCTCCACGCGCATGCGTACTGGAAGCAATCTTCTGTGCACGCGAAAGGAACGGAACTGAATTTCATTACGGATTGCGAATTACGTCAGTTTGTGCTTGAACCGGTAAGAGTGGGAGTGTGTGATACATGCATTTTATTCGGTACGCATCTCTTTGAATTTGATTCTTTACCTAGATATTTTTCAATCACTATAATGAAAAACCTTCTGATAGTCATTGGATTCTAGGTAACAGTAGGTTCGAATTTTTTTAGCCACGCGGGGGAAGGGGAAACGGCACCTTTTGGGGGAAGTATACGAGAAAGTTTAGGGGAGAACACTCCCGCTGGTTTTTAAAAATCTCCACTTCCTGACTAAGAGGTCGCGTTCAACAGCTTTCGATTGATTGAAATATTTGAAGGTATTTCCATTATTGCATTTTTGAAAATTTATTTTTTTGAAATTACATGATTAGGCCACGGTGGCCTGTTGGCAGAGTCTCGGCTCAGCCCTGAAGGGTCATGGGTTTGAGACCCGATTCAATCAAAGATCAGCTTTGTACGCAACTTGGTGCGTATTAAATGCGTGGAGGACGCACACCTTCCCGCTTCCAGAGGAAAGTGCCCTCTCGGTTTGGGGAGTTCTTGCACAAAACCACATGTTTGCTCGTTTCAAACAACACTTTAATGAAACATGGAAGTTATTTGCATCATTTATTTACATAATAGGACCAATAACATCGATTTTTTTACAATCTTATATAGAAACATTTAATAATAAGAATTATCAGCATAGTCGATGCGAATTTGGCCACTCAAAATATTTCAAAAGCATTACTGTTTAAGCCTTTGTTATGGTGTGACTAAAAATATTAAGTTGGGCCTAACCCTATAGCTGAAAAGAAATACATATAAAATGGCACTGTGATCGTATAAATGATTAGTACACCAAAGGCAAGAGCACACAATTGAGTTAGACAAGAAAAACACTATTTATTAACAATTAAGCACGACATTACTGTAGAACAAACATTCGACACATCTAAATCCATAAAAACCATTATAACACGTGTATGCAAAATGTGTATAGTTACTAGAAAAATGTGACACTGGTGGAAAAAGAATATTATTATCTGTAATAGTTACTATAAGAATGTTGCAACATATTGAGAAAAAGGAAGCTTCAACTGCAGTTGAGAAAAAAGTCTTACCAAAGCATGCTTAACATCAGGATGAGGAAACGAAGCTTGAAAAACTATTCACTCAAACCGAGATCTCCATAATGCTACACTTTAGTATAAACACCTGTGATGAAGAATTCTTTGGGACAATATGTCCTTAAAAGCACATGGCAAAACGCTTCAATCGATCTTACGAAAACATGGATCGTACACTAAGTAGCAACTCGTAAAAGCAGGAATAATAAAAAAAAAAGGCAGGCGACATCACTCCAAACCCATTCTTCACCTCTCCATCACATCTAGCCGAACGAACCCCGAGAAGCACCTGTGCCATTCATGCTCTTCTTAACAGAAACCTGTTCTAATGCAAGTCCAACTA
This sequence comes from Araneus ventricosus, assembly GCA_013235015.1. Classification (NCBI taxonomy): domain Eukaryota; kingdom Metazoa; phylum Arthropoda; class Arachnida; order Araneae; family Araneidae; genus Araneus; species Araneus ventricosus. The sequence goes on from BGPR01015100.1 coordinate 33,990, forward strand.
GAACATTAGTCTGTGCAATTTCGGTCCAACTATAACATTCCTGTGAACCTTCAGTCCAACTATAATGCAGTCCTGTTCACAGCCTTAAAAAGCTACGATGTGCTAAATATGTCTTATATCCAAGAACTCTATCATTAAAAGTAGGCCAAAATTATAAAGCCCAAATAAAGACATCAAGCAACGGCAACCATGTTAAAATTCCGAAATAATTTCAATAGAATTTTCCAAAATTTCTTAACTATGAAAGTTCAATTTTTTTATGATGTTATAGAGCACAAATCCCTCATCTAAATTTAAATAAAATTTTTTTATCTTCTCTGCAAAGTAAAAACTAGGTTTCATATTCCAAATTCTGTTGTGAAGGTGAAAAAATTCATTTTATGTGATACTCCGTAACCTACACGTCTTTGCCTTGATTAGCAGTTTTCAATTCCTACTATTAGTTCACACTCTCCCATATATATTTATTTATATATCTTGTTCAAATTTTCAATCGTTAATAAAATACTTTTTATTCATCCGCTCAAGTTCAAATACATTTTTTAAAACTTGTAGTGGATGGCACTTGATGTTAATACAGTTTTTTCAAATATCAATTCATTAATTAAATTTAATTAATTAATTTTAGTTTTATATGGGAGAAAAAATTTCTCTTATATAAGATATTTAGCAGGATATAAATTTTGGAATAAATACCGTCAGCGACGAAGCGTGTAGATCGCTGACCTAAGTAGGAATTGACTTAAAATTTTTTTTTATATATTACTTGTTATAATATAATTTTTATAAACTAGTTGCCGCGGCTATTATAACGATGGCGTTGCCATTGCCTTTCTGATTAAAAAGTTCTGCCGAAGTAATTCATTACCCGAGAAAGGTTTTGTTATCGTTATCTGCTCACTGTTAAAAATTAAGAGGTCTTTTAGAGCAAACCGAGATTTCACCGAAATCTCTGCTAAAGTTAATAAATATTTCACCCTTTAAAAAAGTTAAACTGTTCAAAATGTTAATTCAAGAGAGTTCATCAAACATACTTCTGGGTCCCTGACTCGACAGAAAGTAGTTTCAATCGAGAAATAACACCGTTTTTGCAAAATTGCAAATATACATTTATTTGCAGACTCATTATCAATGAATGTTTACATCTCAAAGAAACTAGAATGGAAAATGCCGGGTGCAAAGTTTTTTTTAAAATATATAAATCCAGTGGTGATCGCTTTACCAGTGCTGTCATTTGTTTTGAGCCCAAGAAGGTTCGTCCCCAAAATATCACTTTTGTAACTTCAGAATGGGACATTAATCTAACTAAACTTTATTTTAGAGATAAATTACGATTTCCTTCCAAAAATTCGTTTAATTAAAAATAAAGTAAAACCCGGGTTATCCGAAATGTCTCGGAAATCTCAAATCCAAAAAAACACGTGCTATACAACATGGAAACAATCTCTAAGGTGAGTCTTTTTTGCAACGATATCTCCACTTTTTTTAAGCCTCCGCAAGAAGGTTAGTGATTTATTTGTATTTATTTATTTACAACCCGCTCTGGCCTAGCCTACCCAGGAGGTTGTAAGGCCTTCCACAGGTCGGAGGGAAAACATAAAACAAAAGAAATGAACTACATTAAAAAAGAGTTTACAAAGAATCCCATGGGGTGATCAGAACAATTTAAAAATCATCGCAGACAACAGTGTAGTAAAAAAAAAGACAAAGAGCAAAAATACAAAGCACAAAAAGATAAAAAGCAAAAACGCAAAACACAAAAAGCTTAACATTAAAAACACAAAACACAAAAAGATTAAGAGTAAAAACGCAAAAACTCAAAAAGCAAAAACTAAACATTAAAAACACAAAACACATACAGAACATAACCATATTAAAATCAATAGCATTTAAAACCAAACAGTTACAAACAAAAATCGAGAGACGATACGCATTACAAAAACTGCACAGAAGCACACCAGAAATCTAAAAACTTTACAATGGACAAGATAATAATTCAAAAGAAACCAAAACAATTCCTAAAATCTTCGAAAACTCGAGAACAGTAACCGAGTAGTAGAATGACACCAAGTTGAAGAAAATAATAAAAATAAAAATTTCCCGAAACCGGAACACTCCAATCAAGTCCAAAATTTAGTACCGATTAAGCCTATTGCACAGCCACAGAATCTGAAGATCTTTTCAAGTCGCAAAATGCACTCCTTATTTTTCAATAAATTTTTGAATCACTCTACCCGATGATTCAGTGCGGGAAGGTTAGTGATTAATTTTAGAATGCTAAAATTAATGGGTATTAACAATATTAATTATGATATTGTTTACCTGTGTCTCTCGGACGCATCGCACCCGACGACGGAGGGTTACCTTTAATAAAGAGCATGAGTGTAGCCTATAAAGAGAGTTTTTAATTTTAACTTTAATAAAGAACATAAGTGTAGTCTATAAAGAGAGTTTTCGATTTATTTTACATTCGAAACATTTCAGAATTACATATTTAATTATATACAGAATAGTAATAGAGGTTCATGGCTTAACCGAATAAATCGTTAACCGAAACCGGCTCTCCTCCCTTCCTTTCATTCGGTTAACCGGAGTTGTACTGTACTAAAATATCCTTTTAAAAAATAGTTGCCTTTTGTACTCTTTCCCACACAAATTTATAATCTTTTCTTCTACCAGGAAAGCCTTTAGGAACAATCTAACGGTATTACCTAACCTAGCTCCCGAGCAGATTTCGTAATATCATTTTTTCATTTATCAGTAATATCTGGAAAAGGTCGAATGAATTAACCTTCGCGTGGGGTATCAGGCACCGCAATCTCAGCAGGTAGCACGACAATTAAAACGGGTATTAGTCAAAGTTCGGCAGTAGCGCTGCACGAAATAAATTCATTAATAGCACACTTTGAAATAAAGGAGTACTGAAGGTCAGATGGATTGAAAGGTGGAGCAAGTCTTTGGAAAAATAACGGACTCATTAATAACTAGTCAGGAAAAGAAAAACCACGGCGAATACATATAGCATCATTTAATACTGTGAGGATGGGAAATTTGACCTTACTTTATATCAGTCAGACACTGGGGGATGAATCGAGACTGATATTAGAGAAGATACAAATTAATATAATACAAAGAAGCATTGGTTTGGTTTTAGAGAGATTGTTGAGTTTTTTTCATCAGCTAAAATTAATACATATATTTATAAAGAGATGGTATTTTCTGACAGGTTTAACAATGGACTCCACAGGAGGTGGCCTGTTTGTTTCTTAGCTGATAGGATGTCTGTTTGGGTTTAGGCTCGCTCATTTTATATACAAATTACATTTTGCTGATTCTGCTGGCTTCTGTGGACATGAGATTAATAAACTTTCTGCTAAGAAGGCATTGCAGAGTTTTAGAGACGGATGGACTGAAATCTATAACAGCTGGGCTGGTCATCTTTGGGTCGCAAATAGTGTTATACGATGACTTTGTCTGAAAGATCCTTACCGATAATCAAATCTGATCGGTTAGTTAAATTCTAATGTT
>BGPR01015101.1:0-15618 GCA_013235015.1 Araneus ventricosus
CTGATATGCTTCGTTCAGTTACGTATTGCTATCGAAACTTACAGGAAAGCTATACTCTCGTGAACTCTTTTCTACATAAAAGTTGCTTTCTTAGGGGTATCGAAACTTATAGAAAGCTATACTCTCGATTGGACTTTTTTCTACATAAAGTTGCTTTCTTGTAGTACTTATTTTCAGATCTTGCTGGGAAAACAAACAAAACAAAAAAATCTATTAACTCCTTTTAATTTTGGAGCCGGAAGAAATGTTCTCGGATGAAATTTTCCAAATTTGATGCCTTGTTTAATGAAATATCTGTTCTTATAAGGAGACGGAACTATTTTCTGTGAGCGAAACTTTTAACGAATATTCCAGTTTGGCGTAAAGCCTGCAAGTGACTGGAGATGTGTTTCATAATTTCCTGAGAATTCCCACGAATTCTAATAAAACTACAGAATGCTTGAATAGAATCAACAAACTGTTATGTTTTTTATATCCAATATCTTACAGATAAAAGCAGTGAAAATTTCTCTAAACTTTTTGGCTAAAACTTAAGGGCAATGATTTGCATAATGGAATAATGATCAGAGAGATAAGAAGATTTTATAAACAGATAATTTTTTTTTTTTACAATGTTTATATCAAAATAAGAAAGTGTCTCAGAAACTTGGAAAAGAAACAAAGAAAAAATTTGTTTCGTATTTATATAGATTCTTCTTTATGGCTAGCATCTTATAATAAACAAGGGCATTTCAGAGGCAGCAATACATCGTTCTGACTATACTTTTTTCATTATTCCTAGTTCTTACCCCATTAACACTGCTAGCCAGGATAAAGAGACATATTTGATAGTAATGTCTGCACATATAAGATCTACTAGATATAAATACTCAATATATAACTCAGTCCTCTCTAGCAAATCTTGATGTGCATGACAGGGTTGGTTTTACGATAGCGGACTCTAGGTGATCCCATAGGCCGTTTTTTTAAACCCTAGGCCCTGATCCCCTTTCTAAAAAAAACAATTTAAATGTTTCTGAATTATTAAAGAAATGCGATTGTTATATAAAATTTGTTTATGTATTCGGCAATGTTATGTTTGATTATCTATGTAAATATGTTAGTATGGATTTGTAAGATGTGCATAATTTCTCTTAGCTTCACAGGGCACTAGGTACCCCTTGTGTGTACGCTACAAAAAAAAATTTTGGTTATAAATTTTTTTTCGACTTCTTCTATCCTGAATTGTGGTCGACAATTGCAGAGAGTTACGAAACGTATGAATGACTGAATTTACACGTAGAGTTAACTATCACAAAACTATTTCCAATTTTTCTTTTTTATATGTAAGGCTTGGGGTAGATTGAGCAGACTATAGCTTTTGATGATTATAATGGCTCAAGATGCTCAATCCCTACATATATATCACCACTAACCCATACTCTACAGGGTAATTTTTCGCACATGTTAAGTCAAAGTTAATTTTACAAATGGAATAAACCACTTCAATCTTCTCGTCTAATAGAATTTCTCTAAGTATGTGTTTGTCTGATTTCTTTAACTAGTTACGTTTTCCTGCTTCAATGGTCTCTCCAAGGTACGAAAAACATTTATTTTTCTGAACTATATTTAGATTTGAGGTTGTTTGGTGTGTTTGGAACAGAAAAAAAGCCTCTTGGGAGACCATGATACTAATTGACCCGGGGTGATGATACGCGTCTTCTGTGATATCAATGTTGCCTATCTTAACTACTCTCTACAAATCGTCTTCAAAATGTAAAAAAAAAAAAAAAAACGTGAAATGAACTATCTAAAGAAAACTGGAACTTATTGTTTAAACTAAGTAGCAATTTAGCATTGAAAAATACAGAAAGATATTACCAAATTAAGTTTAATAATTAAATATTTTTACAATTAAAAATTAGAGAAAGATTGTACGGAAAGCTTAATTATATCAACGAAAAGATAAATTTTGCATTTTCAGATAGTGTGAAGAATTATTTTTCTATATATTATTATTATTCGAAGTCATCAGAACAACAACCAATTTCCCTTAATTTTTACAATTAATTACAATTTCAAAACAGCTTCGAGTTACAATTCTCTCTCTCAAATTATTTACCAACTTTCTATTATTTGCAGAGATAAGATGTATTTTCTGAGAGGCATTATTGTTTATTTTCCAGTCTCATTAAAAATGTAAGAATTTAAATTAAAATAAAAAATATTTACTTGTTAAACTTTTAAACCTTGATTTAGATAAAGACATTGAGTAAGAAAAATTTGTTTGATTTACCTATTAATCATCATTTTTGATGTTCCATTATTGTATCAATATACCCCTAGTATGGGAACTTATGCAAAATCCATTTAAGAAGAAAAAAAAAGTGTAATAAGTATTTTATTATGTTCATTTATGACAAACTCGATTGAAAATCCTATATAGATTAACAAATTTATAAATATAGTGTATTAGTTCTAAATATTACCGTTGGTAAATCATTCTTCAAAAAAAGTGTATCAGTAATTTATATATATCTACTAAAGAGCAATTTTCATTCACATTTTCTAATCGATAAAACTTATTTTACTTTTCTTTTAAATGTTGCATGTGTTGCAGAAACGCGTTAAATTATTAAAAACAAAAACAAACAAAGAAAGAAAAAACCCTGATAGTATTTAAGTAAAAAGTTCCCCCAAACAGTTTCAATTTATCAGAATCACTCTAATTATAATCATTTGCGAGAAAGAGTTAAATCACTTTTTCCAAAACTGCGGCATAGAATATTCTCAAAGCCTAAATATTACATCCTATATTAAAATAAATTAAACAAAAGATAAAAAAGGAAATAAATTGGTTTCGTTTCGCTCAATGAACTTCCCGCTAAATGATCGATCATAAGGTATTCGAAAGAAATAAAAGATACGAGGGAAGGTAGTCTAGAATTGAGAACCTAGATGGCGCCACGCTAGATTTGACCAATCACATCTGGGAGGTCATTGAACTTAAAATTCGAATAACTATGATTAACGTATTCGGCTCAACATTAAAATGACTTTCGCATAGTTTAGGAGGAAAAAACAGTAACATTTTGAGCTACGCATAGCACTTAGCATTTCTGAATTAATTTTATTAAAGTTTGTTTTGTTAAAGTTACATAAGAAAATTTTTATACTCTTTTATTCAAGTGTCGTTATTTTTTGTACGAGTGAGGCTGATGACCAATAATTTTTGATTATAAGTTTTCAAAAACTTTTCTTTAAAAGGTTAAAAGTAAAACCGAATGTAATTGTTTGGAATTACAATTTGAAGGCTGGAACTTCGAACTGGTAGAAACTTTTAAAAGAAGATAAATAAATAACAAATAAACCGTATTATTCTGAACGTTTCACATGTCCCGGGTTAATTTTTGTTTCTTGGAATTTAACTATAAACAAACAAATGGTACTATATAAAAAAGTTTACGGAAAAATTACTCAAAATGCATGGAAAAATTAAAAAAAAAACCACGACAATCAAAACAGCAGAAGTCTATTAAAAGTAAAATTTTTGAAGAGTGCATTGTAGAATTATAATACATTTTTCAATTATTGCTAATTTTAAAAAATATAGTAAAAATTTAATATATTTTCACCTACAGTATTACTATAAGTGAAATAATAATAAATAATGTAATTAAGAATACATATTTAGCACATAATAATATAATTAAGAATTATGAATAAATAATTAAGAATATATATTTAGCATTTTAAGTCTTAATTTATTTAAGAATTATAAATAATATAATTAAGAAAATATATTTAGCATTTTACGTCTATTCGGGCTTAAACTGTTGTTCCTCAGTGCATAATATTTATATTTTTTCAATTTTTAAAAACAAAACAAAACAAAAACTTCAAATGTCTAAAATGGGACCCCTCTGTTTTAATTTTGTGAGGATTTTTTTTTGAAAATAAATTTTAAAAATACTGACCTGATTTATTTGCTACAAGAGCAAAAAAAAAAAAAAAAAAAAAAAAAAAAAAAAAAAGAAGAAAGAAAGAAAAAGAAAACAAAATAAATAATAAAAAAAAGTGATCTTATGAAACAGGGAACGAATGAGCGGGCGCTACTTCCGCATCTCACCTGCAAACAGATCTAGGGATTTGTTTACACACAGTCTGACGTCATTGGTGTGGAGGGGTGTGACAGCTGTCTGCAGCGCCCTCTGCAACGGCGAACGAAACCCATTTCACAGGAATTCGCTCCTGACAGTGGAAGAGTAGTGAACTCGGAGAAAACGAGGATAAGCGATCGTTTAAAAGCGAAGAAATTCGCGTTAAGACTTGGTCGCTTGAATGAAACATCAAAGAGATTCAAGTTTCGCCGCCTAATAATTCTATATGAAATGTATTGATGTATTATTATCCATAAGGATTGTCTAGTACAGGGGTCGGTAACCTGCGACTTTTTTAATGTGTAATTGCGGCTCTCTTTAAGTTAGTAAAAGTAACTGAATTTTGACACTCTTTCTCGAGAAATTGGCACCAGAAATCTCATTAGGAACTACGTATTGTTCTTATTTTTATTAAGTTGGATTGGATTGGATTGTAGGATTTACTGGCGCAAGAGCCATGTTTGGCTATACTGCGCTTTTATTAAGTATACATTTTAATTTTATTACTTATACAAGTTAAATATATTATAAAATATTTGAAATCCCAGCATACTGTTCGACGAAAGAAAAATGATAGTTTATGTGTAAGAATATTTTAAATCACTTACTTTTCAGTTTAATAATTATATTTTATAATAATTATTATGACTATTGTAACATTGAAAATAAATAATTTAATTGTAGTGTATTTTATAAAAGTGCATCTAAGCAATGCAAAAATATACTAATTTTAATAATAGCCACAAAAAAGAAAAGAATGAAAAAAAAAATCCACATCCACACATATTTTAAGCTTAATTTTCAAAAATAAATATTTCATAATTCAAGTACCGGCTCAGTAAGTATTAGTTTGGTAAATATAGTTGTAAAAATGACTCTTGACGGAAAAAAGTTTGCCGAATTGTGGTTTAGTACATGAAGATTTGTTTTTCAAGGAAACAAAACTGTCTTCAGATAAAGACTTTGTTGTAACTTAACCTTTTACACTTCGTTTTACACATTTGCGTATGGCTAATCGTTGCTTTCTAGCCGTACACAAATGCGTACTGATTATTTAAATAAATAACTCGTTTCTCGAAATGGTTTTGGACAGAAACACTAGCTAAATTTACTTAATAGGTGAAGTTAGTTTAAATTGCATCATAGGTTTAACTGGTGACATTAATTGCTATGATTTAGATACAATGATTTGCTTAAATCAACCATTGTTTCTAAATGGGTTCGAACTATTAACTGGAAGGTGTGGCGAGTGGAATTTTCTTCTTATTTAATGCTTTCTCATTGATTAAAACTGGTTAGGTAACAACAATGATAAATGGAAACTATTGTAAATTCTCATCCAATACAAGGATAAAAAGAATTTCTTTCAAAATTAAGATTATTTTAATTCTAAAAATGCATCAGTTAGGAAGCAGAAATAACTCAGGAAACCAGTTTATTTACTGGATTCATCAGGAAATGAAATTTAGAGGAATTAGAAAAATGAAAGTTTTATTTTTTACTGATTTTTACACACTTCCATTTAACTTGACTTGCTTCATGGTTGTCAGGATGGAATTTTGTAATCGATTTTTCACTCACTTCCTCATTGTCTTAGAGTTTTGAAATTTTGTTCACTTGCGTGTTCTCGACGACATTAGACTATTTTAATATTTTAAGTTAATCGATTAATTTCATAAAATTTTGATTCCATAGGAGTGGTACCGCTTAATAATGAGTTTGAGGACAAATTAATTTCAGGTTTCCATAATATCCATAATAATGAAATATAAATTAAAGACTAAAACGTAGAAAATAATTGAAATAAAAAAATTATCTTTTTAGGACAAAAATGTTTTTATTAAATTTATTAATAAAAGATTTGTTTTATTTTCATCGGTGTGAAAAGTCCTGCTCTTTTAGGGGAGTTTGTCAGAATGAAAGAAAGCAAATTTTTACTTCATTTTTACCAATAAACGTCAGGAACACATCGTGAATTGATGAATAAATAGGGTTGCCATACGTCCCGTATATACGAGATGGTTTAGAGATAGAGATTGAACTGTCACCGTATTTCACTACTCAGTCCGGTATTATTATTTGTCCCGTTTTTGTCCAGTACTGGCAACACTGAGAATCTATTCACCCAGTTTGTATATCTAAAATATTATTTAGAGAAAAATAATGCCAACCCAAACAGCGAAGCAACTATGAAATTGAGTACGAAAGAGAAATGGATGAAATTATTTGCAGATATAAAGGTTATGGATCAGAAGTCATGTCTAATAAAGCTATGCGAATACATATTTGCCACAATGCCAATATGGAGAGAATATTTTCTCAGTTGTCAACTCAATGGTCCGACGAAAGAAACAGTTGTTAGTGAAGACAAATGAAGCAATTTTGAATTGACATTATAATTTTAAAATGACTTGCGCCCAATTTTTTTTTTATTATGTGAAAGACGAAAATTATATAATTAAGAAAGTAAAATCAACTTCAAAATATGACTGGTCTAAAAAGGATTAGCGTTGCATCTTTTTTTATTATTCTACGTATTCATTTTATTAGATTGCTTACTCTTTATTGATTTTTTTATCAGAGTAAAATAAAACATTACCCACCCACTTTTTTCATGTTTTATTTATTTAGCAGTTAAACGTCCTGTATTAATGCTTGGCAGTTATGGAAACCCTATGAATAAAGTCAAGCCAGACACACTTAGGTGTCCGTTCAGATCATAAATTTATTCACGGATAAAATTTAAATTATACATCAAAACTGTTCGAAAATTGAGTCAATAAATGAAATTAATCGGGCCTACCAGTCGCTCTAAATGTTGCTGTGAAGCACAAAACTACGAATATTAAATTAAAGTTTACGAATTTTATTGATACCTTAATTGAAATTCAAGTTAGTGCCCAGTTTGAAATAAAATCCCAAATGACGTGAGATATTGAAGTGAAAAAGAAGAGTATTTGAAAATGTTGCTAATAATGCAAATATCAAATCCCCGTAATAAAAAACACTGAAGTCTGCTACTAGTGTTCACGGACAGTTAATTAAGTCCTCTGAAAACTGCTTTATCGAAAAGTACAACAGAGAGTTAAATGTAGCGGTCATTTATTGAATAGGAAGGACCTTATGCAATAAATGAATTGTCAAGCAATCGTCTTTTCTAATTCAGAAGTAGGTACTTTTTTCAACCGACTGAGAAAGTTAAAAGCAGGTATTGAAAGAAAGCATAAACAAAGAATTAGTGGTTTTCAAAATCATCATAAAATTGAATAATTGAATTGCAGAAAACCCCATGAGTAATTTTTTTTCAAAAGTGCGTTTATGCTGCTTTTTTATTCTAAAGGGGTATTTACATAATGAGTAAAGAAATGATAAGAGTCAAGTAAAGCCACATTATAGGTATATTAAATTTGCCAGGTAAAAACAAATTTACTCAATGATTTAAAAAAAAATAATCAGTTCTTTTTAAAACTTCTAGCATTTTGATATTACTGATTCATGTGGTGTCTGAAATCAACGATTCAATTACGAAATATCGCTTAACCCTTCATTTACCGAATTAACTTACTAGCAACTTTACAATTTTATTTTGGCATCATTAGATACGTTTTGATGCAGAATAACCCGAGGAAGATAAAAACAACTTTTTTTACTTTAATAAAATAATTAAACTAATTTGATTAATAATTAAAAAAATTATTTTTTGTCTTCATCTGCCATCTACTGCTAGTTGTCGGAACAACATTCCTCGCGTTCATGTGAATACCGTCAGGAAAAACGGTCAAATTACGAAGATATAAACGCGATTAAAGTAGTACCTTCGGGAAATAAGGGTTAATGAATTTTGGCTGTTGACATAAACGCTTCCAAAAATGAATAACGCTGAATGAAACTTTTAAACATATCTGGAAAACTTATTATTCCTTTTTGTCAAAAACATTCCTTATTATCAATAATTTCCCAAATAAAATTTTTTGAAAAGGGCTCCGAAAAATAAAATAAAAAGTTGATCATGTTATGCAATTCGTAAAAAAAAGCCGTTGATCCTTTAGTTCGAACTGGGATCGCCCGATAAGGCGTCCGTTTATATAATTCGTTCCGTAATCGTCTGCCGCGAAGGTCTCTGACACGTGTTGCTGGCAGAGAAAGTGGGTCATTGTCCGTCCTCCGATTCATTCACCTCGGTCTACTCCCGCACAGCGTTCGTTGCCTCCGAAGGGATACCTGTCACCATAGCAACACACACCTCGCGACCTTCGCCCCCCCCCCCTCCGAACAAGCGGTGGAATTCGGTATTAATAACTCCACTCCCCCCCCCCCCCGTATTTTTTTACCCGGAAGGGGCTGGTGTTACCCTCTGCTGCGCAGGTACGTTGTGGCGGGAAAGGGGAGTTTGAGTGGTGTGGTTGTGTATCAGTTGAACAGCTCAATTAAAGGGGACGGTGGACTCTATTAGGCTTTTTTGTAAATTATTGCTTAGAGTTACGAAATTTGTGTGTATATATATATACAAACATATACAAAAACAGAAACAAATGTAATAACCAATCAAGAAACTAATTTTAATCGAAGAAATACGCTCGTTCGGGATTTCCCTTGCTGATGACGCGTCCCGGACGTTAGCGTTATATTCCGTTTTGTTGTTTTGGTTTTTCTTTCATGACGTGGTTTTGATCTTTTATTTTGTTAATATATATATATATATATATATAATATCATGAGCTAGCTTCCTTTCCTGACGAGCGGCTCGCTATGATATTTTTCAATTTTATTTTGGTTTTTATCTATTTTTTTGCCATTGTGTCTTGATTGTTTTAGATTTTTTGTTTTGTGTTTCTAAGTTTGTTTTGATATATATATATAAGCATAAGCTAAACTTGTCCACAGCCAAGCTGCTATATTAATTGTTGAAAACTCCATATACTTGGATTGCCTTTTTCAATACTTTTAATAACACCAGAGTTTTTTTACTTGTTGACATATAAATGTTTATACTTAATTTTTTGTTCATGGTATCTATTGTATTTTCAGTTCTTTAGATTTTGTTTTAAATTTGGTTGTATTGTTCAAATAATGACTTTTTAGTTTACGATTTGCTTCTTGATATATCTTGTTTACTTTGTTTCTGTATGATCACATATAATAAGTTATATTTAGATTTATATTAATATATATATATATATATATATCTTAATTTTACTTTAAATTATAATATTATATATTTTAAAATCTTAGTAAAGTCTTAATGTATTCCAAAATCCTTTTCTTAAACTCCAGTTTCGTTTTATTCCCCCCGCTGGAGGTATATTAAATCTCGCGTTTCGGCATATTTATTACTAAAAGAATATTTTAATTACTTCCACGCGCCCTCATAAATCGCGAAATCAGCGACTTGTTGGCGTTATACTATTCCCTAAAACACTTACATAATTTACTAAAAATAGCTAATATTTCCTTCACTTTGATATATATATATATAATGATTCCGTTTTTGTAGTATATATATATATATATATATATAGTGCAAGAATATAAATATGTCAAATATTTTTAAAAAACTCTTTTAAACTAAATACATTATTAAAATTTTTTTGAAAATTCTAATTTTTTTAAATTTTAAAATTTTTCGGGCATTCTAATTTTTCACTAAGATTTTCATTACAATCATATGAAAATACATTTGGAACAAAACCGGCTATTATTTTGTAATTTAATCTAAAAGTTAATTTTCTGGGGATATTTTCATTCTTATATTGTATATCAAATATCTTTAAAAACTCTTTTAAACTAGATCCATCATATAAAAAATTTTTTATTCTAATTTTTGAAAAATTCAGGCGTTCCAGTTTTAATTTTTTCCATTTAAATTTTTATTATTAAAATATAAGATTGCATTTGGAACAAAACTGGGTATTATTTTGCAATTTCATTTAAAAGTTAATATTCTGAATATATTTTTAAGCATACGAACTGAATTTTCATTAGAATTTTCTGTTTTTCTGAACTAAAATTGCCTTTTAACTATCTAAAAGAAGTCGAACCCTGAAATGCATACCCAGATTTATTTTAATGTATAACATGAATCCATATTATAAATTTTATGCAATTTTCTGAAAAAAGTAAAGCACATAGAGAATAATTGTATCAAATAAATTTATTTTAAAAATTTACAAATATGTATGGAATTTGCATATGTGCTTACAATGTACTAAAAAATGTATGTTTTTATGCAAGAAAAAAAAATAAAACAAAAAACCCCTAAACTTTTATTTATTTTTATACAAAGTAGTCCCTAATGCCAATTTGAACATATTCTTTTGCTGAAGCCGTTTCAAAATAATGTTCAATTTTATTCAGAGAGGTAAACATTTCTTCAAGAGCTAAGCTGAATGTAAAGTAAAAATCTCACTCCAAGTTAGGAAAGGGAATCATGGAAATAAAAGTTAAAAATAGCATGTGACTCACTGTCAAGTGTTTAAATGCTTTTTTCGGAAAAGATTTCGAGTCGTCCGTGAATTTCTATAGCAGTAAGAGTCGGTGAAACAGATTTTTTCTTATTTCATTTACATTCGTTACTAGCTGAATGCTTTGCTATTGCTAGATTTAATAATATATATAGATTAAATGAATTTTGATGTGTGTGTATCGATTTACTTGATCACTTGAATTTCTAATGAAATATACTTGCAAAAATTTGTGGTCAGCATCCGTAAATGGTAACAAAGAGCCTGCTGTATTATATATTTGTGTTCGAATCTTGACATATAATTCTCAGTTATTATATTCGTTGCACCAAACGAAGTCATTTGAAAGCATGTGTTAAAATTTCGTATGTTATTCAAAAAATACTTCGATTGTGTAGTAGTACCTTCGACCAATGAGAATAATGGCTCAATTGGTGCCTTCAATGATGGCAATTTAACTTTACCATTCAAACAACACATCACTTTATTCATACTTTTAACAACCACAACTGGATGGAAGCTATATTCAATTTCCAAATTATACTAAAATGCAATACTATCAAGTTTTACCAATTGATTTAATCGATTCATTTGCATGCGTAACCCATTATTGCCATGTTTTTTATTTCGATCACTATATCACAAAGATTGTCTTAATTCTCTAATTCTTACTCTACTTGCTTCATTTCGTGCTGTTGTGATGATTCAGTAGCATGTTACTGAGACATATGTAATCTATTTCCTTCATTTCGTTGTGCTGTTTCTTCTTCTGTTTCATTTTGTCTTTCTTCTCGTTTTCACTTGGCTGCATTTATACGACGACTAATATTTTGTTGTTTTGGCGGCATTTTTATCAACAGCAAATGCACAAATAGGCCTAAAATCTCACCTCTTTTCAGGGTTGCAAGATCAAAATAGCAAAATAAAGCCAACCCGTCTTTAAAAAAAGACCAAATTTGAAAATTTGATTAAAGCACTCCCCTTCCCCCCCCTGATTTTTTATAAGAAAATGACAACTATCCTTGATGAAAAGGAATGCCATTAGAATGCCATATGTATAATACGTTTTATTAAACTAAAATTTAAATGAAATAAAAAAAACATCTACATATACAGCTTTGCAAAAAAAGAAAGGAAGAAAGAAGAAATTCTGTTCTTGCCGGTGCAGAATGAAATGATCGAGCGAAATATATCAATTCCTGTTAACAACAATGTTCGATATTATTTTTCAATGTGATTACAATAAATTAGAAGTTATTTCATACTCAACGTAAATGACTAACAGTAAAAAAATCCCTTAATATAAAAAAAACTGATTTCAGACTCAGAACAGATGGCGGAATTTCTAAAACGTGATAAAAAATATCAAAAATGCACTACTCTTAGTTTCGATGTTATTTAAATAGTTGACGCCCAAACCCAATATGCTACGTCGTTCTAAATATTGTTTCTGAACGCTTTTTTTTTATTCCTTAGATTTGGCATTTAAACGTTAGTTAAATTGCTGGAGATAGGTATTTCAAACAATGCCGAAATTATAAACATAAATGAAAACATTTTCAGCTAGCGTCTTTAAAAGCGCAATTTTAACTCCTTTCTGTAGTATTTTTAGCGAGCCGAAACAATTTAATTTGAATAAGTATTAGATCAGCAGAAATCGGAAGACAACGAAATCAAAGACCTTGAACGATCACGCGGTCTGCATCTGGAAACCACGTGACGTGCGTGGGAGTATCTTTCCATTAAGACACCATGTAATATTTTAATCAAACAGATGAAATTGAGATATTGACGAGCACAGGTCTGCTTGCGGTGAGTTTGGCGAGCTGACGCTACGGGGTCTCCCAAGGTAGCAGCAAGGCTTCGCGATGGCTATCTACGCATTTTTACTATAATGTAAGTGACAAATTATCTAAGCATAACGTAGCGTTAATTCCTAACTATGTCATAACCTCTATCCTGTTTCTAAACGTAAATAATCATCTCTATAAATAGCTTTTCACTTATGTTTGTTCTTAAATAATAAATAAATTAAATTGTTCTTTAACTGAGTTTTCCTTTAGATGTGATGATTGAATTCATTGCAAGCAAATTGTAGTCGTCAAATAATGCAATACCGAGAATTAGATAAATCTCCATTTTTTAGTCCTTCTTGAATCCAAAAAACATTTTTTGGAATGATATCTGTCTGTAAACATGATAACTTAAAAAGTAACGAGATAGACGAATGCAATTTTGTATTTGGTCTCTGCATCACAATTGTAGATTTCTATCAAGGTTTGGACAAAATCTGTGCTTGTGAACACGATAACTCAAAGACGCAAAGAGCTAGACCAGCGAAATTTAGCGTGTGGTTTTATCAAAAAAATTTTTTTAATCATCTTTTTAAAAAATAAAAATAAAAAATGTAATCAAAGATTTAAAAAAAATCAGAGATCAAAATAGATCAAATTCTGAAAGAAGATGGGGAATTAACAAAAGACTATAAAGAAAGTAGAGACTTCATACTGAGAAAACACTTTCCACTCATTGATGATCACTATGAATTAACAGAAGATGAACTACCGGATACAGAAGAATATGAATTTACTAAGCAGGAAATAGAAAAATAGTATAAAAGGAATGAAGCGTGGAGGTGCTCCAGGATATGATGGATAGACGATTGAACTGGTGGAAGAGTGTTATTTTACAGATAGTGAATGGTTTACTCAGGTGTTAAATACATGTTTTCATATATGGGTTTTTCCCGGAAAACTGGAAGACAGCAGAAGTTATTTTGATTCCTAAGGAGGGGAGAGACTTGAAGGATAACAAGTCATATAGACCCATTTGTCTTCTCTCCGTTTGGGGAAAGATCCTAGACAAATAAATTGCGAATAGATTGACTTACTTCCAGGAGGAAAATCAAATTTTGAATAATAACCAATATGGCTTTAGAAAATATAATTGCACGATTAACGCATTACAGGGAGTGACTGAGTTTATAGGTGAATCAAAAGCTCTAAATAAAGTAACATGCATGGTACCGCTTGATATAGAAAATGCTTTCAATTCTGTGAGATGGAGTAATATTAAACAATTGCTTGAAAAATACAAAGTTCCAAGATACCTTGGTATATTACTTGATGATTTTTTAAAAGATAGATCGGTCTTGCTGACAGATGGTACAAGATGAATATATAACCAAGGAGTCCCGCAAGGGTCCTGTTTGGGACCAATCATGTGGTTATTGGTTGCAAACGAATTATTAAATGATTTTGAATTTGGTGAAAATCATAGAATACAAGCTTTTGCGGATGACATAATAATTTTAATGAGGGCTACAGCATCTTATCATTTCGTAAACAATAGTCAAGATATAATGAAAAAACTGGAAAACTGGGTTGCAAAATTCAGATTAAAATTTAGTAAAAGAAAGACTAAATATATAATGCTCAAATATAATAAGGACATAACACATTTTCTAGGGATAAAGATGTGTGGGAAAAGAATAAGTTACTCCAAAACCATAAAATATCTTGGAATACTGTTTGACGCTAACATGTCATTTATAACTCACCTAAATGAGGTACAAGAGAAAGTCTTTAAGCTAAAAGAAAAAATGAGAAGAATTACAAAGGCAACGTGGGGCCTGAAACCTAAAGTAGTAAAAGAAATCTATAAAACTGTTGTTGAGAAATTTGTACAATATGGTAGCGAAATTTGGTACAAAGACATTGTAAAAATAAATAACAAACTTATTCAGATTCAGAGACAGCCTCTTTTGGGAATAACAAAAACATATAGAACTGTATCAAATGAGGCAATTCAGGTCTTGAGTGGATGTCCGCCTTTGGACCTAAAGATTAGAATTGAAAACGGCATGGCTAAGCAAATAAGAAGGAACAAATTAAATAAAATAATTGATAAAAAGATAAGTTTTGAATACGAAAAAAGAATTCAACCATTGGAATTACTACATGGAAGAAATGAAGGGCACGATGATTTTTACTGATGGTTCCAAAATGGACGGAAGAGTTGGTTGCGCATTTGTAGTATTTTATAATGAAACAGAACTAGACTATAGAAAATTTAGACTAAATGGATCGAGCACAGTATTTATGGCTGAGGTGTTTGCAGTTTAACAGGCAGTTCAGTATGTCAGAGAAAATGACCTAGGAGCAGTAAATATAATCAGTGACTCCAGGTCAGCACTTATGGCATTAAGTGCTGTAGAAGAAACTGGGGACATAAGCAATAATATAAAAGAATACAATGGGGAAAATAACCTTGACTTGGATTAGAGCACACATGGGGAATTTTGGGAATGAACGTGCAGATCAATTAGGCAAGGAGGCAACATTGATTTCAGATGAAACAATTAGTTTTGTTCACTCTAGAAACCAGATAAGAAATGAAGGAAATAAAATTATAAGGGACCTGTGGCAAAATCGTAGGAATGATTCAAAAAATGCGCGATGGACCCAAAACCTAATAGATAAAGTTAACGTGGATAGACTATATGGCGATTTCTACATAAATCAAATGTTGACGGCACATGGAGTTTTTAGAGAACATCAGGCTAGATTCTACGAAAAAACTTCGTTGTGTTCATGCGGCCAAGAAACACGATCTGTTCTTCACGTTATTAAAGAGTGCGAAATTTGGACCTCATACAGAAAAAACTAGCCTAGTGGATTAAAAATGACTTGATAAATAATGCCGATATTCGTATCTCATTGCGAGGACTTCTTCACGAACTGCAAATTAAAGAATTAGACTTATTGCCGTCGTTCAGTGAAACTATTGTTTCCTGTCTTTAAAAAAAAAGAAGAGAAAAAGATTGCAAAATAAGTATTGTTCAATCTGGAGTAGGATGTATCGCATTTTTCCTGCACGGCATAGGACAGGGCGGGGTAATCTTTGTATGTGGATTAAACATCAGAATTGTACACCTGCATCAAATTTTGGATCGAATCCATCAAAGGTTTCACCATCTGCCGATCTATATACTTGTGTGTGTGTGAACGAGATAACTC